>QRDG01000667.1:189871-230294 GCA_012064385.1 Puccinellia tenuiflora | reverse complement strand
GGCCAAGGAATCAAGGGCTTTCGACGTATGAAAAGGAATTTCTAGCAATACTACTGGCAGTGGACCATTGGAGACAGTACTTACAAGTCCAAGAGTTTACCATTCAGTCAGACCATCGCAGCTTGGCTAGTCTTGATGAGCAGAGATTACATACTCCATGGCAGAGGAAGGCCCTAACTAAACTGCTTGGTTTACGTTACAAGATTGTTTACAAGCCAGGGAAGGAGAATGGAGCGGCGGATGCGCTGTCCAGGAAGGGGGATGTCACCGAGCTTACGGTGGTCACTATCAGCACGCCTAGTTGGTTGTCACAAGTGTTGCGTAGTTATGAGTCAGATGAGGCAATCCAAGCACTGCTGGGCAAGATTGCAGAGCATGATCCTTCCGTGAGTGAATTCTCAGTACAGGAAGGCCTGATCCGCAAGGATGGGCGAATCTGGATTGGCAGTGACAATGCTTTGCAGAAGATGATCCTCCGATCAGTGCATGATAGTGCAGTTGGAGGGCACTCTGGGGTCACTGCAACTTACCAGCGCCTGCATCGCAACTTTGCGTGGAAGGGCATGAAGAAATCAGTTGTTCAGTATGTCGAGCACTGTGATGTCTGCAAACAGGCGAAGCATGAGCGAGTAAAGTATCCAGGGTTACTGCAACCACTGCTGGTGCCACCGAGTGCTTGGCATACCATTACTCTGGACTTCATCGAAGGGCTTCCGAAATCGAAATCCAGCAATTGTATCATGGTGGTGGTGGATAAACTGACCAAGTATGCCCATTTCGTGGCGCTGGCGCACCCCTACACGGCGCAGCAAGTGGCTATGGCGTTCGTCGACAACATCTTTAAACTGCACAGCTTGCCTGAGGTAATGGTTTCCGACCGCGATCCAATTTTTACTAGCAGACTGTGGAGAGAATTGTTCAACATTGTGGGGACAGAACTGGCCATGAGCTCCTCTCGACACCCACAGACAGATGGTCAGACCGAGCGGGTCAATCAGTGCCTCGAAACATATTTGCGTTGCTTCGTCCACACCTGTCCCAAGCAATGGCGCCATTGGCTCCCTCTTGCCGAGTACTGGTATAATACATCGTACCATTCTGCTATTCACACATCACCCTTTGAAGCACTGTATGGGCATCCTCCTCGCCATTTCGGCATCGTCGACTCCTCGATTTGTCAGTCCGCTGAACTGGCCACTTGGCTGAAGGAGCGAGCCCTGATGCAGGATCTGCTGAAGCAACACCTGCTTCGTGCTCGGCAGATCATGAAGGACAAGGCAGATCGACACCGTAGCGAGCGGCATTTCGCAGTGGGAGACTGGGTGTTCCTCAAGGTTCAACCTTATGTGCAGAATTCAGTTGCTGACCGAGCTAGCCACAAGCTCGCTTTCCGCTATTTTGGTCCTTTCAGGGTGGAGGCTCGCGTCGGGGAGGTCTCCTACAAGCTGCAGCTGCCAGAGCGCACACTCATCCATCCGGTGGTACATGTGTCGCTCCTGCGCCGCGCTCAACCCCCTGAGGATCAGGAGTTGGTGCGTCTCCCACCGCCTCCTCCGCCGGATGATGCCGTGCACCACGACGACGAGCCGTGCCTCATTCTTCAGCGGCGCCAGTATCTGCGGGGTTCTACTGTTCGAGCACAGGTACTGGTACAATGGTCATCGATGCCGGCGTCTCTGGCCACCTGGGAAGATGAAGCGCAGCTGCGTTCGCGGTTCCCAGCATCACCGGCTTGGGGACAAGCCGGAACTGAAGGAGAGGGGAATGTCACGCCTGTGACGCTGGACGACCACACCAGGAAGAACCCCAGGGATGCCTCGCCCGGCTCGGCACCCCATCCGTCAGAGAGCATCGCGCCAGCTGGACCAAGAAGAACGTCACGCACTCACCAACCCAGCACGAGGTGGGACCCCACGGTCTGGGAGCTTAAGTAGCAGGGATTCCGATGCCAGAGTTGTCGAAGATGAATTCCCTTGTACTCTCTCTTCTCTGAACCTGTATCCCACTTGCCCTTCTCTCTGAACTTTCCTTCCCCAAATTCCCCAAACTGATTGTGAATTTCAGATCTGGATAGAGAGTGTAGTTGGATCGTAACATTTGGTATCTAGAGCCAGGCCTTGGGTGGGGGAATCGGAGGCGCCGATGGAAGAGTTGACGGCGGCGGTGATGGCGCTGACCACATCGGTCGGTGCGGTGAAGAACACGATGGAGGAATCGCAGAGCATCCTCAAGGACATGGTGGCGTGGAAACCGCAGGTCGACGGCGCGCTGCAGGAGATGCGCGGCGACATCGACACGCTGCGACAGCAGTTGGGGCGGGTGGCCCTCAACCCCATCCTGAGCGTTGATCCGGAGACGCTGCAGCCGCGCGTCGCGTCGAACATCACCAGGATCGGCGGATCTGACGGCATGCACGGCGACATCGGTCGCGGGCCCGGTGACCACCACGGATTCCAGCATCATCGGGGGTTGTCGGCAGGGGAGGTGCCCCTCACGACACCTCCGATCAAGGGTACGTTGCCCAACCCAGATCCTTACACCGATTCGGGCGCGTTCATGCATCGGGGTAGTTCGAGTTCGTCCGGGAACTTCGGTCCGAGGCCTAAAATCAATTTCCCAGTGTTCATAGGAGAGCGGCCAAAATCATGGAAGAAACAGTGTGAGTCGTATTTCCGTGTGTGTGGAGTAGCCTCAGAGCATTGGGTGGACACTGCGACCATGCATTTTGCTGGAGCAGCGCAGTTGTGGCTGGAGAATTGTGGCATAGAGGTGGAGAGATTGGTGTGGGAGGAGTTGTGTGGGTTGGTGTGTGACCAGTTTGGCCGGGACGAATTCCAGAAGCTGCTTCGGCAGCTGTTTCACATGAAACAGACTGGATCCGTTGCCGAGTACATTCAGGAGTTCATGGAGGTGATGCATGCCCTCAAGGCGCACTCGCGTGTGTGGGATCCGGAGCTCTTTCCGTCACGTTTCGTTGATGGGCTGAAGGACGAGATTAGAGTTGTGGTCTTAGTGCATCAACCGAAAGATTTGGATGCTGCTGTGTCGCTCGCTTTGTTGCAGGAGGAAGCGTGCGAGATTTGGAGGAAGCGGGAGCCCAGACGCCAGGATCCGCCACTTTATCCCAAGACGGCGTACCGCCCACCAACCGTCGGGACGGGCGGTGGTGAACGATCAGGGTCGGCTTCACCGGCATCTTCGAACACCTACTCCACTCCGCGTTCATCAAGTTCTTCAGAGGACAAGCGGGGACAGGAAGCGGCAAGGGAAACCACACCTGGGAGGAGTGAAGATCGAGCATCAGCTTTGAAAAGCTATCGGCGATCTCGAGGGTTGTGTTTCATCTGCGGAGAGAAATGGGGACCCGGGCACAAATGCTCAACCACAGTACAGCTACACGTGGTGCAGGAGATGATGGACGCAATGGGGCTGAATTCTCTGGAAGAATGTCAAGAGGAAGAGCCTGTGTTGGGAGAAGCTTTGGCCATATCGCAGGCTGCGATTTCAGGTACAGAGGCGCCGAGCACATTCAGGTTATTGGGACAGATTCAGAAAAGGCAAGTGCTCATGCTAGTGGATTCGGGAAGCTCGCATTGTTTCGTCAACGAGCAGGTGGCTGCACATCTGAAAGGCACAGAGAAGGCGATTACACCGGTACAGGTCAAGATTGCTGATGGAGGCTTGCTCAATTGTGACAGGGAGATTGCTAATTGTGAGTGGTGGTGTCAGGGAGCCACTTTCAAGTCCAATCTGAAGGTACTGCCACTAGGAGGGTATGACGTGATCATTGGCATGGACTGGTTGCAATCTCATAACCCCATGGGCATAGATTGGGTGGGTAAGCGTTTGGCGTTCTGGGAGCAGGGAAAGATGGTGATGCTCCAAGGTGTTCAAGCTAAAATTGGCAGCTGCCAGGAAGTTGAGCCTCAGGCCTTGTTGAATTTGCTGCAGCATGCTGATGCAGAGGAAGTGTCGTGGTGGTGCACGGCAGATGCCTAGGGGTAGGCTTAAGTTTGGGGCCGATTGGACGCTAGAGGATTCGGGGAGGGATTGTGTGAAGGAAAACACACGAACACACACACGAACACACACGATTTACCCAGGTTCGGGGCCCTCGTGAGGAGGTAAAACCCCTACTCCTGCCTGTCTGATCTATATTTGTGTATCAATCAGTGTTACAGAAGCGCTCCTTGAGCTGTGTTTCTAAACTACTAAGCTTCTAGGGAGAAGGGAGCTAGCAGAGCATGCGGGGGAAAATGATCCAATGGGGCTGCCCGTGGCCTCCCCTCGTCTCCTCCCCCTGGTGCTCTTTAAATAGAGAGAGCCCAGGGGACAAGCAGGAGACAAGGGGACAAGCGTGGAGACAAGCAGACAAAGAGTACTATGCCCTATACACTGCTGATGAATTGACCACTGGGGTCTAATCAAAACTATGCGCGCGACATGCGCATACTGTGGCCATGCTGGCTGCGTCCTTGGTCCTCGTCCTTATCTCCTTATCTTCTGGGAATGGCGGGGCGTCTATACTCGTCAATGATACAGAGACTGAGGCCGGGTATGAGCAACGGTGTCCCAGTACCCGGGCCAAGGCATCTGGTCTCGGTCGAAGGGTTCTTCACCCGTGGGAGCTACGATCCGGCGTCCTCCTTTATTAACTCGGAACGTTAACGATCCAGCGAACGGCGTCTCGGTCGAGTGGATCGATACGTCGGCCTGCCAGGAGCGATCAAGGCCCAGCCGGGTGCTGGAAGCCGGCCAGCCGAGGTGAGGACAACTCGGCCCAGCCGAGGTGCGGAGACTCGGCCCAGCCGAGGTGTGGAGACTCGGTCCAGACGAGGTGCGGAGACTCGGCCCAGCCGAGGTGAGGTCGACTCGCCCCAGCCGAGGTGAGGTCAACTCGGCCCAGCCGAGGAGAGGGTGATCTGGCAGAGAGGATTCGGCTTGCCCGGGTGAGGAACACCCGGCCCAGCCGAGTCAGAGACACATGGCCCAGCTGGTTCAGGGGAAGTCCAGCCCGACCAGGGTTGCTAGGTGACCTGCCGGGTTGAAGAATGCTGGCAAGGCTCGAGTCGGCCCAGGTGAGCCCCTTCTTCCCCTTTTCCTTATTGTTTGCTTATTTTACTCTATTTGCTCTTTCCACTGTCATATTAACTCCAATAAATCTTCCACTCTGGATATCCGGGGAGCACATCCCCGACAGTAGTCCCCGAGGCTATGGGGGACTTGCAGAGTCGCGCGTAGTCTAACAAAAATCAAATATCCAACACCAAAATCTTCATATAAGAATATCTTGCCTGCACGAACATCATCATAAGACGATCATCTAGCCATGCCCTCCAGGCAAAACGTGACATCCGGTTGAACGAGCTCACCCGAATCAACAACGAGATGGACAGTTTGCACCGGAAATGTGTTGAATGCATGGGCATATCCATACATAAATATCTCTGCCGACATTGTGCAATTTGGCTCACTGCCTGTATGGGCATGTTTTGCATGACAGTTCAGCCTCTCTGGGTATATCCCATATGTCTCGGTATCTCGGCCACTCTGGGCACATCTCATATGTCGGTTTTAGCCATTATTGGCGTTCTCCGACATCAATGTCTCCAGCTTCTGCTGGCTTGATATGTTGGCCTCTTGGGCATATATATATTCCGTATGTCGGTTTTCCGACATCAAATGTCTCCAGCTTAGCTGATTTGACATATTAGCCTCATGGGCATATATCTTATGTTGGTTTCTAGCCACTTTGGGCTTTTACCTCATAGACATGTCGGCAGCACATGCTGGACCGACATGTAGCCTGCCTTGGCTGAATTTGTCATTCTGCCTTGATAGGCATTCGTCGGATGACGAGTTGAGATATTTCTCAACGCGCAATACTCAGTGAGATTTAGATATTTTTTGACTCGATGCACCGAGATATTGATGCTATGATATTCTGGTAAACTTTGATAATTGAAGAATTATGATAGTTGGTAGAACCGATAAAGATTTGCGAGATGCCTGTCGATATGAGATAAATGCCGCGATGCTTTGGCGAACCGAAATAAACGGCGATTCGAGATATTGCAGGATGCCCTGATATTTTGGCGAACCGACATAAACGGCGATCTGGAGATATTGTGCGGTTGATACTCTGATTTGCCGACATAAGACAGGTCGGGTTGATATGCCATTCATGATTCAGCAGGCCGATATTAAAGATCATATATAATTTGCTTCTGCCACCATAATGAATCCAAGATCAATCCGAGCTTACCATGTCTCATCAATGGACATTCCATTGATAAAACCGATTCCACCTTTTAGTGTTAGCTCAAGCATATATACATGTGAAGAATATTTGACAGAAACATCAATTCCATTAACCGAAGTAAACTAGTTCTAGTATACGACGGAAATTAAGTCTAACAACAGATTCTATGCACCAAGAACTAGACTCGGTTTCTACCGAGTCCCTGAGTAACTTTTAACATTTTAAGAAAAAGACATGCTCCGGAGTGAACGGGGCAGTCCCCGGATCGAAAAGCCTGATCCCGAGGAAAATAAAATAAGCACCGGGAAGTCGTCGAGTTACTTTCTATTATTTCAGGGATATTATCAACCGACCAGACAGGCCAGTCCCCGGGTCGAAGTAACTCGGTCCCGGGGAAAACGGCTAAGCAAGATAGAAAAGGGGGCAGTCCCCGAGTAGCTTTCGTAATCAACTAACCGGGATTTGCTGATGATGCTTGCTGCTGTAGGCTGCGCCTGCCACTGCTTACAGCAGCAAGCTCGAGCTCGGGGAAGAATGGTGATGCCGAGTCCCCGACTTACTGAAGAGATCCCGTCCAAGATGATGATGCCCGGGAGGCTTACGAGCGCAGCGGCGGTGTTGACGTAGAACCGCCGGGCAAGCCAGGAGCACGGCCAGCCGACCGTGTCACCCCTGAGATTTGTTGACGACGTTGGCGCCGGTGACGAAGAACTTGATGAAGCGGCCCGGCGAGCGGAAACCCCGCGACGCCACGCGAGGTGCTTGCCGGAGTCGATGAAGAAGGTCCCGTCCGAAATTTGCCCAGCTAGCGCCACTACCAGCCCCACGGTGGGCGCCAACTGTCGTGGTGGTGCACGGCAGATGCCTAGGGGTAGGCTTAAGTTTGGGGCCGATTGGACGCTAGAGGATTCGGGGAGGGATTGTGTGAAGGAAAACACACGAACACACACACGAACACACACGATTTACCCAGGTTCAGGGCCCTCGTGAGGAGGTAAACCCCTACTCCTGCCTGTCTGATCTATATTTGTGTATCAATCAGTGTTACAGAAGCGCTCCTTGAGCTGTGTTTCTAAACTACTAAGCTTCTAGGGAGAAGGGAGCTAGCAGAGCATGCGGGGGAAAATGATCCAATGGGGCTGCCCGTGGCCTCCCCTCGTCTCCTCCCCCTGGTGCTCTTTAAATAGAGAGAGCCCAGGGGACAAGCAGGAGACAAGGGGACAAGCGGACAAAGAGTACTATGCCCTATACACTGCTGATGAATTGACCACTGGGGTCTAATCAAAACTATGCGCGCGACATGCGCATACTGTGGCCATGCTGGCTGCGTCCTTGGTCCTCGTCCTTATCTCCTTATCTTCTGGGAATGGCGGGGCGTCTATACTCGTCAATGATACAGAGACTGAGGCCGGGTATGAGCAACGGTGTCCCAGTACCCGGGCCAAGGCATCTGGTCTCGGTCGAAGGGTTCTTCACCCGAGGGAGCTACGATCCGGCGTCCTCCTTTATTAACTCGGAACGTTAACGATCCAGCGAACGGCGTCTCGGTCGAGTGGATCGATACGTCGGCCTGCCAGGAGCGATCAAGGCCCAGCCGGGTGCTGGAAGCCGGCCAGCCGAGGTGCGGACAACTCGGCCCAGCCGGGGTGCGGAGACTCGGCCCAGCCGAGGTGCGGAGACTCGGCCCAGCCGAGGTGCGGAGACTCGGCCCAGCCGAGGTGAGGTCGACTCGGCCCAGCCGAGGTGAGGTCAACTCGGCCCAGCCGAGGAGAGGGTGATCCGGCAGAGAGGATTCGGCTCGCCCGGGTGAGGAACACCCGGCCCAGCCGAGTCAGAGACACATGGCCCAGCTGGTTCAGGGGAAGTCCAGCCCGACCAGGGTTGCTAGGTGACCTGCCGGGTTGAAGAATGCTGGCAAGGCTCGAGTCGGCCCAGGTGAGCCCCTTCTTCCCCTTTTCCTTATTGTTTGCTTATTTTACTCTATTTGCTCTTTCCACTGTCATATTAACTCCAATAAATCTCCCACTCTGGGTATCCGGGGAGCACATCCCCGACAGGAAGTGGTGGAGGTATTCAGTATTGAGGTTCCTGACGCTGAGAGCAAAAATTCAGGACCTATACCGGAGATGATTAGCAAGGTGCTAGCGGAGTTCGAGTCAGTTTTTGCAGAGCCCGAGGGGTTACCGCCGGTTAGACAATTCGATCACACAATACCACTGGTTCCGGGAGCCAAACCAGTGAACTTGCGGCCGTATCGTTACAGTCCAGCGCAAAAAGATGAGATCGAAAAGCAGATAGCAGAGATGCTTCGACAAGGCATAATCAAACCTAGTTGTAGTCCATTTGGGTCGCCAGTGCTGCTAGTGTTGAAGAAGGATTTAACGTGGAGGTTTTGCATAGACTACCGTCACCTGAATCTGATTACTGTCAAAAATCGATACCCTCTACCCATCATCGAGGAGCTGATCGATGAGCTTGCGGGGGCGAGGTGGTTCACAAGCTTGGATCTGAGAGCAGGGTATCATCAGATACGGATGAAGCCAGAGGATGAGGCAAAAACTGCATTTAAAACCCACAACGGACACTTCGAATTCAGAGTGATGGCATTCGGTCTAACCGGCGCCCCAGCAACGTTCCAAAACACCATGAACACCATCCTAGCTCCATTATTGCGCAAGGGGGTGTTAGTGTTCATCGATGATATCCTGGTGTACAGCAAAACTATAGAGGAGCATGAGCAGATCCTTCGTCGAGTGCTGACTTTGCTTGATGAACATCAGTTGAAGGTCAAGCGGAGCAAGTGTTCTTTTGCACAGACTCAACTAGGGTACTTGGGCCATGTGATTGGAGCAGCAGGGGTGGCGACCGATCCAAAGAACATTGCTGCGGTGAAAAACTGGCCCAGGCCCAAAAATGTGAAGGAAGTAAGGGGAGTTTTGGGCCTAGCGGGCTTCTACCGAAGATTCGTGAAGGATTTCGGCCTGATCAGCCGCCCTCTCACGGAACTGCTTAAAAAAGACCGGGAATTCCTATGGACTGACGAGACAGAGGCTGCCTTCTGCCAGCTCAAACAGGCGCTCATTTCAGCACCAGTTCTCGCAATCCCGGACTTTGCTAAACCCTTTGTGGTGGAAACTGACGCTTCAGATGGAGGAGTGGGAGCAGTGTTATCTCAAGACGGCCATCCAATTTCGTACTTGAGCCGAGCACTGGGGCCAAGGAATCAAGGGCTCTCGACGTATGAAAAGGAATTTCTAGCAATACTACTGGCAGTGGACCATTGGAGACAGTACTTACAAGTCCAAGAGTTTACCATTCAGTCAGACCATCGCAGCTTGGCTAGTCTTGATGAGCAGAGATTACATACTCCATGGCAGAGGAAGGCCCTAACTAAACTGCTTGGTTTACGTTACAAGATTGTTTACAAGCCAGGGAAGGAGAATGGAGCGGCGGATGCGCTGTCCAGGAAGGGGGATGTCACCGAGCTTACGGTGGTCACTATCAGCATGCCCAGTTGGTTGTCACAAGTGTTGCATAGTTATGAGTCAGATGAGGCAATCCAAGCACTGCTGGGCAAGATTAGAGAGCATGATCCTTTCGTGAGTGAATTCTCGGTACAGGAAGGCCTGATCTGCAAGGACGGGCGAATCTGGATTGGCAGTGATGATGCTTTGCAGAAGATGATCCTCCGATCAGTGCATGATAGTGCAGTTGGAGGGCACTCTGGGGTCACTGCAACTTACCAGCGCCTGCATCGCAACTTTGCGTGGAAGGGCATGAAGAAATCAGTTGTTCAGTATGTCGAGCACTATGATGTCTGCAAAAGGCGAAGCATGAGCGAGTAAAGTATCCAGGGTTACTGCAACCACTGCTGGTGCCACCGAGTGCTTGGCATACCATTACTCTGGACTTCATCGAAGGGCTTCCGAAATCGAAATCCAGCAATTGTATCATGGTGGTGGTGGATAAACTGACCAAGTATGCCCATTTCGTGGCGCTGGCGCACCCCTACACGGCGCAGCAAGTGGCTATGGCGTTCGTCGACAACATCTTTAAACTGCACAGCTTGCCTGAGGTAATGGTTTCCGACCGCGATCCAATTTTTACTAGCAGACTGTGGAGAGAATTGTTCAACATTGTGGGGACAGAACTGGCCATGAGCTCCTCTCGACACCCACAGACAGATGGTCAGACCGAGCGGGTCAATCAGTGCCTCGAAACATATTTGCGTTGCTTCGTCCACACCTGTCCCAAGCAATGGCGCCATTGGCTCCCTCTTGCCGAGTACTGGTATAATACATCGTACCATTCTGCTATTCACACATCACCCTTTGAAGCACTGTATGGGCATCCTCCTCGCCATTTCGGCATCGTCGACTCCTCGATTTGTCAGTCCGCTGAACTGGCCACTTGGCTGAAGGAGCGAGCCCTGATGCAGGATCTGCTGAAGCAACACCTGCTTCGTGCTCGGCAGATCATGAAGGACAAGGCAGATCGACACCATAGCGAGCGACATTTTGTAGTGGGAGACTGGGTGTTCCTCAAGGTTCAACCTTATGTGCAAAATTCAGTTGCTGACCGAGCTAGCCACAAGCTCGCTTTCCGCTATTTTGGTCCTTTCAGGGTGGAGGCTCGCGTCGGGGAGGTCTCCTACAAGCTGCAGCTGCCAGAGCGCACACTCATCCATCCGGTGGTACATGTGTCGCTCCTGCGCCGCGCTCAACCCCCTGAGGATCAGGAGTTGGTGCGTCTCCCACCGCCTCCTCCGCCGGATGATGCCGTGCACCACGACGACGAGCCGTGCCTCATTCTTCAGCGGCGCCAGTATCTGCGGGGTTCTACTGTTCGAGCACAGGTACTGGTACAATGGTCATCGATGCCGGCGTCTCTGGCCACCTGGGAAGATGAAGCGCAGCTGCGTTCGCGGTTCCCAGCATCACCGGCTTGGGGACAAGCCGGAACTGAAGGAGAGGGGAATGTCACGCCTGTGACGCTGGACGACCACACCAGGAAGAAGACCAGGGATGCCTCGCCCGGCTCGGCACCCCATCCGTCAGAGAGCATCGCGCCAGCTAGACCAAGAAGAACGTCACGCACTCACCAACCCAGCACGAGGTGGGACCCCACGGTCTGGGAGCTTAAGTAGCAGGGATTCCGATGCCAGAGTTGTCGAAGATGAATTCCCTTGTACTCTCTCTTCTCTGAACCTGTATCCCACCCGCCCTTCTCTCTAAACTTTCCTTCCCCAAATTCCCCAAACTGATTGTGAATCTCAGATCTGGATAGAGAGTGTAGTTGGATCGTAACACTCTCCATGCCGAAGCTTTGGTGGGTTTTGAGGCTTATTAATGGTGCGGCTTGTTTTGGATTCCACCGTGTCGTCTTCGAGTCTGATTGCAGCAACCTCGTCCGTGCGCTGAATTCTGCAGTTTATGACTTCTCGGATATGGGCTTTCTCATTCGTGAAGCTAGGAGCTCCTGCATTTTAAATTTGGGTTAATTGGATAGATGCCACCAAAATTTCCAGCTATTCGAGAAACGTCACTACAGCTTTCATCTTTTGAAAAACGCCACTACAATTCTCTATACAATCTATAGATGCCATTCTGGCCATTTAAACACACTAGCAAAAAACGCTCGTGCGTTGCTACGGGTTGATTTTTATTTAATAATTTTTAGGATAAAAAGAATTTGTCGCAACAGTGGAACATGGGGTTCCCCTGATGCGGTCAAAGTGGGTCCACCGCCTGTGGGCCCACCAAGAAGGCGAGCAAGGCCAAGGTTCAAGACTGGCAGATGGGCCCCCCATCTGCCCCACGGCGACGAGACAAGCACGACATCGACAACCACGGCTAAGGACCAGGGGACCCCCCGGGCCCCCCTTCAACCCGGAAGACGACGCGGAGGTCTCGGGGACCCCGATGCCCGGCAGGAGGCCAGGCTCACCCCCGGGAACCAACCTCCGCACGCGCGAAGAGGATAGGCTTGCCAGCCCCGGCTGGAAGCTCCTAGAAGACTTGGGCGCCAAGAAGACGAAGGCGCCGAAGGGGGACAGGGACGGAAAAGGTGTCAGCCCCTGTCCGCCCGCCCAGGGAAAGGTGGGCGACCGCACCTAACCCCCTCAGAAGAATACTTGGACGAGAAGAAGCCACGTCACCCCCAAAGGAGAACCTGGAGGGGTTTTCCCGCCAAAACCCCTCCGCCCCCAAAGGTGCACCTGTGGGATCCCCTTAGCCTATAAAAGGAGGACCAAGGCACCTGAGGGAAGGGACCGGGGACCGGATTTCGGACGGATGCCCAGAGAGTCGGAGGCTAGGCTAGGTAGCGCACAAGACAGAGATTAGCATAGGCGAGAGGTGATCTCCTACGGGTCAGGATCTGCTCGTCTTCAACCTCTATCCGACACCTCCCGGGTTTGCACCCGCAACCACCTCTGTAAAGCTACACCATGGTATACCACTCAATCTAGACATGCAGGAGTAGAGCTGTTAGCCTCCGGGCGGACTGAACCTGGGTAAACTTCTTGTGTCTCTATGGTACATGCTTGTACGTAGATCTCGGGCCTAGACGAAGTCTCCCTGGCGGAAGACATTTCTCGGCCTCCTTCGCGCCCCATACCGAACCTAAAAGGGGGTATACTTTACTCCCGGTGTCCGTGATCCAAGACATGACATCTGGTGTGCCAGTTAGGGGGCACAAGCGCTGGATCCATCTTCATCGACTTTGAGATCTTCGTCGAGATCTACCGCAAGCTCTGTGTCGACCTCGCCACCAGGGTCATCGACAGGGTCTGCGTTGACTTCAGGGTCATCGACAGGGTCTGCGTCGACTTCAGGGTCATCGACACGGTCCGCGTCAACTTCAGGGTCATCGACAGGGTCTGCGTCGACTTCAAGGTCATCGACAAGGTCTGCGTCGGCCTCAAGTTCATCGACAAGGTCTGCATCAGCCTCAACTTCATCGACAAGGTCTGCGTCGGCCTCAAGTTCATCGACAAGGTCTGCATCGGCCTCAGGTTCATCGACAAGGTATGCGTCGACCTCAGGTTCATCGACAAGGTCTGCTTCGACCTCAGGTTCATCGACAAGATATGCGTCGACCTCGGGTTCATCGATAGGGTCTGCGTGAACCCCGTCGCTGTGTTCGTCGCCAGGATCTGCCTCGGCCGCATCGTCAAGCTCTGCGCTAGGGATGGTGCGGAAGAAAAAGGCCAAGACTGACGTGGAGTATCTTCAGCACCCGGGGCTTAGCAATCAACAACAAATCATACAAATTCTGTAAAAAAATTGGGTTTGGCATTTGACCAAACACCTTGTGTGCAGGTGTGGAGGGGAGGGAGAGGGGATGGAAGGAGCAGCATGCACCTCGGGGAGGCAGGGTGGAGGGGAAGAGGAGAGGGAGAGGCGGCCGCAGGGGAGGAGCGGGAGGCAGGGGCCGCTCCGGTGGCGGCGGTGGCGTCGGGTTGCAGGGGAGGAGCGGGGAGGCAGGCTCCGGTGGCCGCAGGGGAGGAGCGCGCGGGGAGGCTGCAGGGTCCTCCGGTGGAGGGGAGGGAGAGGCGGCCGAGGGGAGGCTCGGGGAGACAGGGGCGGCTCCGGTGGCGGCGGTGGCGTCGGGTTGCAGGGGAGGAGCGGGGAGGCAGGCTCCGGTGGCCGCAGGGGAGGAGCGCGCGGGGAGGCTGCAGGGTCCTCCGGTGGAGGGGAGGGAGAGGCGGCCGAGGGGAGGCTCGGGGAGACAGGGGCGGCTCCGATGGTGGCGGTGGCATCGGGTTGCCAGCGGCGAGGGTGGTTCGTCGAGCTAAGCGCGCGCGGGAATCCATAGGAAAATTTTGGGGAAGAAAGGGCAGCGCGGGGGAGGGCCCACATGTAAGTGGAGGCCCGAGAATTCCGTGGCGCATCTTCTAGTTGGTGCGCCACAGAAAGGTAAGATTCTGTGGCGCATTTGCTAGGTAGTGCGCCACAGAAATTCAAGATTATGTGGCGCATCTTCTAGTTGGTGCGCCACAGAATTCCCTGGCCTACAGTTCAAATCCTGGCTGCTGTCTCACTTTTTATTTCTTTAATTTTTGGTTACAAAATACACACAATGTCTCATACATATTCAATTCATTTAATACATATATATGCTCTTGCATTGTCTCACACACAATGTCTCTCATACATATTCATTGAATACATAAATATGCTTGCATTGTCTCACACACACACACAAATTAAATACACCAAAAAAGTCTTCTTCGTCTCGGTTCCGAGCTAGCTTCACTTCTTTCCCTTCTTCGCGGTTGAATACTTTAGGCCGGGCACCTTGAGATTTCTTCGCGTGAACGGACAACCTTTAGTAGGTAGGGAGGTCTTCCTTCTTTCTTTGCTAGTAGTAGGCATGTCGAAGTACTTGTCGAATTCCTCCTCGATCTTCGGATCGCCGTTCTTGTCCAAGTCTTCCTTGTTGGCGTCTCCTTCCATTCCGATGATGCTCCTCTTGCCCCTCCTCACGACAACACGGCTAGGCTTTGACGGGTCGGTAATGAAGAAGCATTGCTCGACTTGGCTAGTGAGTACCCATGGCTCATTTTTCGTGGAGGCGTTCTTCGATTTGGCATCGGGTATTACCATGGTGGTGAAATACCGGTCTTCTTTGACGACGTCCTTGGCCCATCTCACACGGAACATTGGCACCAACTGTCCACAGTAGTTGAGCTCCCATATCTCCTCGATCCTTCCGAAGAATCTTTCCTTCACAGTAGCCTCGTCATCGCTGTAGGATAGCATAGTTACTCCTGAGTTTTGATATTCGCTATTCCTATCCTTTTCCTCGGTGCAGAATCTGTAACCGCTGATGTCGTACGTCTGATAGGTCTTTACGTTGTACCCGGGGACATGTGATAAGGAGAATATGAGTTTTCATCTTCCGTAGCTGGCGATATGCTCTCTGCTTGAACCAGTTGCCTTTTCTTGAACCAACGTGTGAAGCTGGAGTTGTGCTCTTTGGTTACGTCTCCCTTCTTCCTTGGTCAGCCCAGGTCGATGTAATTCTGCTCGATTAAGCTTTTGTGCTCTTCCACCCAAGGTTCGATCAATTGTAAGTGTTGTAGCGTGACCCGGTGAGCCTTGTTGAAGTTGTCTTGTCGACCATGAATGTCGACATGGAGTGAGCGGTAGCCCTCGCGGTGACCAAATCCCTCGAGCCTGCCGAGGTGCGTCCTGATTGGCAGACCAACATCCTGGTTCTCGGTGCTCAGATAATTCTGTCAGAAGGAGATGCACTCGTAGGTCAGGAAGCCCTTGGCCATGCTTGTGTCTGAGCGGGACCTGTTGCGGACGTATCGTTTCATGACACCGTTCTGCCTTTCGAACGACATCATCTAGTGCAGGAACGTCGGCCCGAGCTGCCTGATGTCATCAACGACATGGAGAAGGAGATGCACGCAGATATCAAAGAATGCGGGTGGGAAGTAAATCTCGAGCTCGCATAGTATCACCACGATTTCTTCCTGTAGCCTGTGGAGCTGCCTCACGCCAATCGACTTCCTGTTGATGACGTCGATAAAGTTGCAAAGGCCAAGTAGCGTATCACGGACATGCTCCTCCATTAGCCCTCGGATTGCAACGGGGAGTATCTGCGTCATCAGCACGTGACAGTCGTGAGACTTCATCCCGCTGAACCTCTTCTTCGTTGCGTCCAGATATCTGCTTATCTTCCCCGCGTAACCATACACCCAGCAGGGGGTCTACCCTCGGTCGCTTCTTTCCCGGCGCAGGGCACTCCTCCCAATTTTTCAAAAGCTCGTCGATTTCTTCGCCGCTCCTCGGGCACGGGGCTCTTTCGAGCTCTTCTTTACCATTGAACAAATCACCGCGTTTCCTCCAAGGGTGATCCATGCGAAGCCACCTTCGAGCCCCTGGGAACACGGTTTTCGAAGACCCGGGATCCCTTGGTAGCTGGAGATGCGGGGTCTTATCCATGCACCTGACACAAGCGCAGAATCCATGGCCTACCTGTGCTGATACATATGAGCAACCAGGATAGTCCTGCACCGTCGTGAGCAACACGACTCTCATATCGAAATAATCTCCAGTGTAGGCGTCCCACGTACGGACTGGCGTCTCCCACAACCTGGCTAACTCCTCTTTCAATAGCGCGAGATATAGATGTATGTCGGTACCAGGTTGTTTCGGCCCCTGAATGAGAATACTCATGTGTATGTACTTTTGCTTCGTGCACAGCCACGGGGGAAGGTTGTAAGGCCATACAAACATGGGCCAGGTGCTATGCGTGCTACTCTGGTTGCCGAACGGATTGAGTCCATCGGTGCTCATACCCAGCCTGATGTTCCTTGCGTCGCGCCCGAAATGTTCGAAGGCCATGTCCAATGCTTCCCACTAGCAAGCGTCTGAAGGGTCTGTCAGGATCACGCCCTTCTCCGGATCTTCTTCGGGCTTCTCCCTTTTCGCGTGTCATTGCATGAGCTTTGCTTCCTTAGGGTCCACGAGATACCGCTGCAGACGGGGAATGAGAGGAAAGTACCATACCACTTTTCGAGGAACATTCTTGTTCCCACTCTTGTACCGTCCCTGGCCGCACACCGGACCTGTGGTTCTGTCCTTGTACATGCCCCGATAAATTGCGCAATCGTTGATGCAGGCATGGTATCTCTCGTACGGTAGGTCAAGAGGGCACACGACTTTCTTGGCCTCCTCGATACTTCTTGGCAATGTGTTCCCCTCGGGAAGATGATCGTACCAGAATTTCAGGTGCTTACTGAAGCTGACGTCGGTCCATCTATTTTACTCCTTCATCTGTAGAGCATCAAGTGTTACATGCAAGCGCGTATGCTGGGGCCGGCAATCACGATAAAACGGAGTCATCACGTCTTTCTTCATTTGCTCCAGCTTGGCTTTCTCTCTGGCTGCACCTCTGGTGTCGCTCGTCTCCTTGAGTAGGAGTTCTTGAACATGAGGGTCCTGCAAGTCCGAAGTTAGCGAGGTCTGCGTGTCCGCGTCTTCTCCACCACCATCTACTCCTTCATCATGACCATGTCCGCCGACATCTCCTTCGTCATGATGATCTTGTCCGCCGACATCTCCTTCATCATGATGATCTTGTCCGCCGGCATCTCCTTCGTCATGATAACCATGTCCGGGAGACTCTTCGTCTTCTCGCCCGCCCTCGTTTTCATGCGCACCATTTGCTGTCGGCGCCTTGTTGAAGCCTATCCAGAAACCGCGCCTGAGCAGGTGTTCCTCCAATTGTCCGGAATCAGGGTCGATCTAGCTCACGAGTTTGCATGTTCGACACGGACATCTTATCTGGTGCCTGTTGCACCGAATCATGTCCACCTTTGCTTCTTCCTTGTATCTACCGATTTGACTGGAGCTCATCTTGATGACCATGGTTGCTATATATAGATAAAAGCAGAAATAAGAAACGAGAGTATGTTAAGTAAAACCGCAACGGGCACACGCGCAGACACACACACATATGTCCCTTTTTTTCAGCAAAGGTCGTGCCGAAATTTTTAAAAATTTCGGCATGACCTTTGCTAAAAAAGGGACATATGTAGTACCCGAATTCGCCGGAACGGAAATTAATCGACGTTCCGGCAATCTCAAGGGCCTCTCGGGGTACCTGCAAGCATTTCACAAAAATATCCACATCTCCACGACACGATGGTCGGAGCACAACAAACAAACGTCTCGCCATCGTGCAAACCGCCCCTTCATATGCATGTTTTGTGCCGGCCACACAAAACATGCATATGCATGTCTATCCAACTATACTCACCTAGTAGATTTGTCACCGAGACGTGACCGCGATCGATGAGAGAGAGTGTGCGGTGTTGGAGAGAAAAAGAGATGTATTTGGGAGAGGAGTAGAGTATATATGGAGCCTCCCCCGGCCCCCTCACCAATTACCTATCAAATAAAGTAGGTTTAACTACAAAGAATGGAGAAAAGTATGAGCAAAATGGGGTGGGAGGGAGGAGGAACACGAGCTGCTCTAGGTGGGAGGAGAGGGGGAAGAAGAAGACAATGGGGGTGGTGAGTGGGGGCTGCCCTTTTTGTAATTCTGGAAAGACATTTTGTGGCGCATGGAACCACATGCGCCACAGAAACACCTCCCCCCAATCATTGGTGCCGGGCCTACACAATATTCTGTGGTGCATACTTCCAGATGCGCCACTGAAATGCAACGTTTTGTGGCGCATCAAACTTCATACGCCACAGAAATGGTGTGGTAGGATGCCATCCAGCCGTTGGTGGTGGGGCCCACATGTTTTCTGTGGCGCATGGGAACAAGTGCGCCACAGAAAGTGCCAATTTAGTGGCGCACTAGACAGGAATGCGCCGAAAACCTCATCTTTCTGTGGCACATCCCAAATGGTGCGAGAATATTAGTAGTGGCGCACGGCAGCTTTGGTGCGCCACAAAAAGACCTTCCACCTATAGCTAGTTTCCTAGTAGTGTGACCCTGGGTATCATTGATCATATTGCATTGTCAGATTAAACATGAATCTTTATATTGACTTTACCGTTAGAAGTTGAAACTTTTTGCTAAAACTTACATCTTCTTTGTTTTGATTCTCAAACAGTTTTTTTTCATGGAACTGTTACCATTGTGGATTAATCAAATATGTGGATCACATTGCTTTCATGTCTTTAACGTACTATTTATGAAAGGTTTTGCTTGAATGATTCAACTTGGTTATTCATTGCTTTCTTGCTATCAACTATAGACAATTTTTTTTATCACTTCATTCATATCCTATGCTTTACATTACTATATTGATCATGTTTGTGTTGGTTGCATGTCTCATCAAAAATTATTTTGTTATCACTTACCTACTCGAGGACGAGTAGGAGTTAAGCTTGGGCATGCTGATACGTCTCAAACGTATCTATAATTTTTAGTGATCAATGCTAGTTTTGTGATGTTGTCACATGTTTTTAATATCATATTACATCATTTTTATGCATTTTTTCGGACTAACCTATTGACAAGATGCCTAGTGCCAGCCTGTTTTTGTGCTGAAATTGTTGCAGAAAGTTACTTCTGGAAATATTCTCGGAATTGGACGAAAATTTATTGAAGAAATGAGGAAGGAAGCCAGAAGGGCGACTCCAGGGGACCCACACAGGCCAGGGCGCCCCTGCCGCGGCCTAGGGTCCACCCACGGGTGGGACATGCCCCTTCCCTATGAGGCACCCGTCGGCCGCCTCCGACGCCTATAAAATCACATCCGACGCAAAAACCCTAACCCCCGAAGGATTTTCCCAAATACGCAACAGAGCTCCGCCGCCATCGCCGACAAGTTTCGGGGGTCAGATTGATCCTGTTCCAGCACCCTGCCGGAGGGGGGATCGACCGCCGGAGCCATCTCCATCAACACCGCTGCTTCCCGCGATGAGGAGGGAGTAGTCCCTCACCGGGGCTGAGGCTTATACAAGTAGCTATGTGGTTATCTCTCTCTCCCATGATGTGATCTTCGTTGTGATCATGAGCTTTGTTAGTATAGTTGAATACATGATGTTTCCCTATGTGTAATGGATATGATTTTGCTCAAGTGATGTTATTTAGTACAATTTCCGGAGTCACCGTTGTGATCACGGTATCTCGATGACAGTGTGGGTGCCGTGTGTGACTCTATGGATAATAGATTGGAAGGATCTTCATCATGAGTTTGTTCTTTATTATTGTTGTATTGAATAGATCATGAGGTTTCTTGATGCTTGTGTTATTGAAGAAAGAGACTATTCAAGAAATATGTTATGGTGTTTGTTAGTACTATCTTTGGATGCGTATAGTGGCAGCATGAAGTGTCCATAGATGTGGAATACGAACTTTAAGGTGTGCTTTTCGTAGCCCTACGCAATTCTCATCCTATTTGATCCACGAAAGAATGATCTCCGAGTAACGTCTACCGTGCATGTGTTTTTGTGGAACTATTATGTGTTTAGTTATGTTAATGATGTTGAGAGTAGTCACTAGTGAAAGTATGAAGCCTAGGCCTTGTTTCCAAGCATTGATACACCGTTTTTAGTCACTTTTGTCACTTTTTTGCTTGCTTCCATATTTATTACAGTATTACAAAATCACCTTTTACCATCCATATCACTTGCATTTTACCATCTCTTCGCTGAACTAGTGCACCTATACAACTGACAATTTTACTAGGTGTGTTGGGGACATAAGAGACTTCTTGTATCTTAATTGCAGGGTTGCTTGAGAGGGATATCTTTGACCTCTACCTCCCGTGGATTCGATAAACCTTGGGTTAATCACTTAAGGGAAATTTGCCGCTGTCCTACAAACCTCTGTGCTTGGAGGCCCAACAAGTCTACAAGAATAGAAGTGTGTAGTAGACATCACATATCCCCAACAGTAGCCCCCGGAAAGCTTCAAGTTCTTCAGCGGTTAGCTTTTGTCTTCCGGTAATGGGTTGTCTGGGAAATTCTTCATCCGTTATTAGACTTGGAGCATTCCCAGAAACTTGTAGTCTTCAAGTCATGCCGAACAGCTTTGTCGATCCTTGTATGCCGACTTATCATGTCGGAAAAACACTTGAGTGCGTATAGACATGTGTCCGGCGATTTGACAGGTCCGTCAGACTCGACAGAACGAGTTGAATGGCATCTTTGAATGCAGGGGCTAGTTTGCGTTTTCCTGCGTAAAAACCGAGGCGTCGGAGGGAAGGATCCCCCCATAACGGCACGATCTCGTGACGCGTGGCAGAAATCTCGCTCCGGAGCCGTTGCACAAATCTCGGCGCCCCGCTATAAAAGCGGGCCTCCTCATCTTCGCCGAGGACATGCCTCCATTCGCTGCCAACCTAACTCCCCTTGCCTCTGGATCTCATCTGTAACGCCCCAAGATCGGTACTATGCAGATTTTAGCGTTCCAGCCAAATCCGCATAATAACGATCCTAAAGGACGCCCACCAGGCATAACGTGCAGGTCGCAACACACACGTTATGCGGGTGGAATTGTGATAACATTACAACAGTTCTCGATAAAACCCACAAAGAACATATATACAACAACGACTCACCGAGTCAAGAGCCAAGATACAATACAAAGATCCAAATAACAACGGAAGCGGGTAGCGTCCAGCTACGGACAAGAAACAAATTGGACTAAGAGTCCTGAAGATAAACGAAGGCACCATATCCCTGCCCAGGCCAAGCCGGAGGGATTCCCAAGCTAACGTCGTCACACTTCAAACCTGTTGGCTGCATTGGAATAGCAGCCCCGAAGGGGTCAGTACTATAAAACAGTACTGGCAAGTAATACTCACAAGATATCAAAGCTGGAATTCCGGTGGAAGAGGGTTAGCGATTGAGGCAGCGGCAAGCAGCACTAACAACTTATAGAGACACACTACAACTTTCGTCTAATAGAGAGGAGGTAAGAGAGCGCATAGGTAACCAACTATACTAACACCAAACATACCCAGCCAATTTCTTACCAGCCCGGTTAACCACGAGCAGCAAGCCCAAAGGCACTCACACAGTTGGCAATTTTATAATTTATTATTGAAGTAGCTCTATCTTACTAATCAATTTATTAACATCAGGTGTAAGTTGTCTATGATCTTGTTAGCCAGCACATTTCACCAAGTCGTCCATAACCGCGGACACGGCTTTTCGAAAAGATTTAACCCTGCAGGGGTGCACAAATGTAACCACACGCACTTCAACCCTTGTTGCCATGCAATTAGCACACTTCCGGGGTATGCTGGCAGGGTGTCCGACGCTACACTTTCCTTCACTACCACACAAGTCCAGGGAACCACCTAGCTAAGTCTGACCCACCTTGAAAGTCCGGCCGAAGCTCCGAGGTGGACTCAGCCGATGCGTGAACGGCTTCGGGAGGGAAACACTCATACGATTGCCCCTCCTTCCACATGCGATTAACGCCCATTCCGCAACCCTACCGTAAGTAACCATCATCGTATCGGAGGCGTCCCATCCGTGTACCTGCAACAATATAAAGCGCCGCGCAAATGGAAACACCCGAACTACGTGTGGCGCCCTGGACAAGGCTGCAGATCCGGTACTAGGTCGAGGGGAGTCCCATTTCCTCCCACATGTGGGTAGTGCGCTCATTCTTGGATCAGAGGACAAGAACTCGGGTCCTAGGCGACACTAGCAGAACAAATCACCACGATTGGCCTTCCGCCGGTGCCTTATCTTTATTAATTATATCCCATCGCCAAACATTATAGAATATCATGTGAATTTAACCCAACTATCAAATTATAACAAGACTAGAACATGACTCGAGCAAAACAACCTAAGCATGCACTACGACTCGCAAGGCCAACAAGATAAACAAGCAACAGGTTAATAGGATGTGGGGGTGGTGGCATATCAGGGCTGCAAGGGAAACATGCATATAGGATCGGGATACAAGCATCGCAATATAAGGCTAGCAAGGAACAAAAGATAGGAGGTGTAAGAGACAGAAAACAAGCAAAGATAGCAAGGGAGTATCACTTGCCTGCAATTCGGTAGAGGTAGCAGAACCTGTCGTGGCTCACATCAACTCAACAGCCTATCCCGAAGAAGCAACAAACACTGGACAACAGAAAAGATGCATTTTACTCCTACGGCAAAATATCCGGCATGTTGATGCAATGCAGGCATGACATGGCAAGACATGAGAAGATGCAATTAAGCCAAATTAAACGGAACCGAGATTCCGACATTCAATTATTAGATTCAAGTTATTTTTCTATGCATCAAAATTAAATGTTATTAGCAAGTCTAAACAATGCATGGGTGAGCTACTCAAATTTAAATGGAACCGGGTCAATAATTAAATTAGAACCCACATATTCCATATTTAATTATTTAGGTGATAAACAAAACACAACTAAAATGCAAGCTACATGATGCAAACATGAGCATTGATGGCATATTCAAATTCCTTACATTCTTCTGATCAAAATTCATATAAAACATTTTGTAATTGGAGCTACCAATTAAGAGTTATGAATTTAAACATATAGCAAAAATAATAAAACAAAAGAAAAGAAAACAGGAAAAGGGGGTGGAATGGGTGTGGCTGGGAGGATTCGAACTTGGGTCTCACGGGTGGATCAGCTGGGAGCAAGCCACTGGGCCGGTTCGGTGTTGGTGAAATTATTCAGAACGGATACCACATGAACCGACTGGGATGCGTTAACTGAACTCAAACAAAGTTCAGGCATCAGGTTCAGATAAACGAGACGGACACACTGCAGCGGGTGCTGCTGATTCGTGCGGGTGCGAGGATGGAGTAGGGCGCCGGGGTGCTGGTGTGTTCGTGCATAAGCGGATGACAACGTGTGGTGCAGAGGAGCTAGCCACTGGCTGCTACTGGGTTCGGTGTTTGAAGACAGATCTGAGTGTACAAGACATACTGGACATCGTGAGCTTAAAGAAAGGTGCAGACTGCAGGTACTGAAACTGAAGGCGCTGGACGACCGTGACGGACGGGAAACGCGCGGATGATTACGTCGGCTTCGGTACAAATCAAGGCTGGGCAACGGCGGGAATTGGAAGATAGGCTCACCGGAAGGAGGCCGGTGTAGTCGTTTGTGCTCGAGGTCGACCATGACGACAGCAAATTGAGGAAGACGATGGCGATGGACGGCGCAGAAGAAGCAGCGGTCTTGGAGTTCCTCACGGACGGACCAGAGAGGAAGAAAACGTCATAGGCATGCGCACCCATAGTCGAGTAGTGGACGTCGACCTTGGCGACGCTCCAGGGCGGTTCTTGCTCGGCTGCTTCAGAGAGGATGACGACGACGTGGAGGTTTGGTCTGGGGTGGACGGAGGAGGTTGCGAGGATGAGCTCCACGTACGGCCATGGAGTTTCTTTGGAGATGAAGAGGAAGGGAGGTGACGGCGCAAGGGAGGGAGAGGGAGAGGCGAACTAGGGCAGCAGAAGGAGAGGCACGGCTTAAGTAGCCCTCGGGAGCAGGGCTCCGACCGTCAAATCATCCAGGAGATCGACGTGGACACAGCCGATGCCCTGCCGTACAGGAGGAAGAAGCAGGGGACGATGGTGGGCTAGAGTTGGGCCAAGAGAAAGGAGAGGAAAAGGAGAGATGGGCTAGATGGTGCAAACCGGCCCTTCACGAATTTGTGGATTTCCTAAATGCAGAATTAGGAAAAGAGAGAAGGCAAAGAGAGGAAAAGAAAAGATAAGAGGGAAAGAAAAGAGAGAGAAGGGTTTTGCAAGATAAAAGAAATAAGGTTTTTGCCAAATAATTTTTCAAAAGCTTTTTTTTTTTAAATAGCTTTACAAATATTTCCAAATTTATTTTTCGAGTTTGTTTGAAAATTAGAAAAGGAGGGAGGGATTGATTTATTAACCCGAGGATTAATTTGCAAAACAAAAATAGGTTTGTTAAAATAATATTTTGGTTTTATTATTTTATTATTTTTATTTTGAAATATATGCAAGGTAATTGAATGCATGATGCCATGTTGATGCAAAAAGAAAATAACAAACAAAACTAATTTTTGGGGAAAAACCCCGGGACATTACATCATCTCCGAGCTCGAGTTCTTCCACTGCACCTCTGAGCTCCATGGCCTCCAGTGCTCCGGGATCTCCTTCTCCGATCGACGTGACACCTCTCGAGTCCGCGCCGCCGATGGGAGCCGCGGCGTCCACTATCGCCGCTGCTGGTACGGACTCCTCCGCCGCTTCCCTAGCCTCGTCTCCCTCTGCGTCGATGAACTCCTCAACTGCCGCGGTCTCGGGCCGCGATGAAATCACCCTCGCCCAAGCTGCAGCTGAAGCCGCGGCTACGGTTTCTTCGGCTTCTGTAGCCGCCGCCGAAGTGGCCGAAGAAGTCCGGGCCACTAAAGAAGATGAAGAGGAAGAAGCCGGTGACAATGAAGGTGCCGCCAGCAACCCCACTCACAACTGGGCTTGCTTAGGTGTGGAGGAAAGCGAGCTGATGGGAATGGCGGCAGATGGATCCATTCCTCCATCTTCCGAGTCTGCGCCGACTTGGCGATCCGCCTTCGGCGACTCGTCTCCAACTCCCATTAAAGGCGAACGGGTACTTCTTTCTTCCCACGTTGCCCGGGGGTTCTCTTTGCCGCCCTCGGCTTTCCTGATAGAGATTCTGGACCATTATGGTCTCTAGCTCCACAACATCACTCCCAACAGCCTCCTGTACATCTCCGGCTTCGTAGCGCTGTTTGAAGGCTACTTAGGATTAGCTCCTAGGTTAGATTTCTTTCAGTATTGCTTCGGAGTCAAGAGGCAGACAGTCCAGAAGGAGCAGTTGGTTGCCGGCTCCATCAGCTTCAACATGCGTAGAGACATTGATTGGTACCCTCAGGTGCCAATCGTTGATTCGGCTAAAGGGTGGGCGTCCACCTTCTTATATTGTAAGGATGTGGCGCCTCCAAACAGGCTGCAAGGGCTCGCCGCCTTCGAGGACAGAGCCGGCTGACCTTGCTGCTATTAAGGCAAGGATCACGGAGTTAACCTCCGGCTCTCCTCCCCTGACTGGGGAGGATACAATAATTTGTTGGATGAAGAGACGGATCCAGCCTCACCAACATCGTGCTCACCTCTTGTGCGAGTACACGGACGACAAGTCTGATCCCATGCGGATCAGCAAAAAGGACTTGGAGCAAGACCTCTTTGAGGCTCGCTTCAACAAGCTCATCAAAGCCCGGCCTAACGAAGGCCGGCAATACGAAGAATCGCTGCCGATGTACATGGCTGCCAACCCTCCCCCAAAGGTACTTTGCCAAGCCAAAGTTCAATTCTTTAGGGTTTCGGCTTTGTTTTGACAGACTAATGTTTATTCTTTGCCAGATTTGCGGAGTCTCCACCGCTTGTCCCGCTGCTGCACCATCATCCAGCAAGGCGGCTAAGCGGCCTATATCCTTTTCTTCGGCGTGTGCAGAGAGCTGGAAGAGGAAGAGCCAATCACTGACGATTGGCACCAAGTTGTCCGAAGAAGACGACGCCCTTGCTGGGCTTAATATTCCCAGCAAGAAGTAAGTTGGCTAAAACATCTCTTCTTTGCTTTGCAGTATTGCCGGATTTTCCATTCTTACTCCTTTGAATCTGCAGGATAAAGAAAAGGCGCACCTTTGAGACAAAAGGTATTAGCCGTGCGGAAGAAATCCTCTCCCGCTATTCCTCCTCCAACTCCGTCGGTGACTAAGCCGACGCCAGCGGAGGAACGCTCCTCCGCCGCCATGCCGGGAGGTCCGTCTCTCGGCAGAGCCAGAATTACACCTCCTACCAAGTGGACGGAGATGACAGGGAAGGTGACAGAGCCTTCCCCTCCACCAAGGGATGAAGCTCTGGCTGATGATGCCCCTGACTTTTCTTCCAATAAAGGCGGAGGCTTTTGACGAAGAGGGGCGCATCAAGCCGGAGTTCATGAGCCGGTTTATGCGAGTTCCATGCCTGCCCCGGAAGAAGGGAACGACCCTTCAAGATGATGAGCTGGGTGAGACCCCGCCTATGACACATTTGATGTCATAGACATCCTTGAAGATCAGCAAAATTATTTTGCTGAATGTTTTGAAGCCAGCATGACTCTTCTGCGCGAGCACTACCAGGTAATTATCTTCCCTAGTAGCCCCCGAGCACTATGCCGGGTTAAGTTTTCCAACAAGCTGACATAGTGGTCCGAGTTACTTCGCATGCAGATTTTTAGCCCCCTAGCGATGAAATGTCATCTTGTAGCCAATCTTACTCGTCAATGTAGCTTTAGGTTTTAGCACCTCCTTACGCAGATGCATCGTCGAATTGGTGCTGAAACCATCAATTTTTTTGGGTGTGCGAAATCAGGAGATGCGCCGGTTGAAGACTGAGCTGACGAACAAGGATGCCATCATCGCCGGCTTTGAGGCGGATCGCATCGCATACCAAGGTATGAATGTTAGAACCTTAGCCTCTTGTTTCAGGCTTTTCTCTTTATACTGCTGACATTTTTTCTGTCGCAGACGCCATCAACAAGGCCAAGGAGCTTGCCGAAAACGTAGGTAGCCTCGATCGGCTCCGCGACGAGAACATTGAGCTGAACAAACTTAATCAATCAATGTCAGCGGAGCTGAAGACGACCAAGGATAGCCTAGCCAAAGCCGAGCAAGCCCTGGAGACGGAGAAACAGAAACATAAAGAGGCACTCCGTGAAGTCCAGGACCGGCTCAACAAACATCTCGATGAGTCGGTGGCTATTTACGGCCAGCTTCTGAGTAAGTTTTATTTAAAAACTCGTACTCATTGCCTTTTTGCCTTAGCCATTTGAGTTTATAAATGTTCTTCGCTTTTGCCAGCTCCGACGAGTTATGACCATGAGCTAACAACGGATAACCGGCTTGACCGGATTCTGGAGGTAGGGGAGCTCCTCCCGAAGTTTCTTTCTTCGGGCAAAAAGTTGGTGGAGAAGTTCTTCCCCGACAACCTGGAGCCACTGGCCGACTTGCTAGCCTGCCGGCTGAATTGGACGAAGCAACTTCGTCCTTTGATGAACGGCTTCGCTCCAGCACCCGCGGAGGCACAAAGACAGCTCTGGGCCTGATGATGGCACATTACCCGGAGGCGGAGGCTTGGCGCGTCGCGGCCGGCTTTCCTCTTGAGAAAGAGGACGGCACTCCGTTGGATGACAAGGACCGAAAGGCGATTCCCCATTCCGTCTCTGGTTATGGTAGCAAGGTCGTGAAGATGGTCTCCCTCACCACCATTTTCAAGGAAGTGCCGTGTCCGCTGGCTCCCGTCCAATCTGATGACGAAGACGAAGAGGCGGAGAAAACCGCATGAGCCGAATTTTCTCTTTCAGCCGGCTATCCCTGAAAAATGTAATATATGCTGTTAAGTCGTCCAAACACTATGTATTTCTGTTTTTAAAACAACTAAGTCTTTTGCTGTATATTAAGTCAGCTTTTCAGTTGCAAATTTGCAATGTTTATGCCATCAGTTTTTCTGTCCTTGACACCTTAGCCTTTAAGCGCCGGGAAACATATTGCAGAACGACTTGCTGAGTAACACAGTACGAAGGACCAATCTGTTTAGACCCAGAACAAGCGCCGCCTTTCGGTGCCGAAACGCTTTGAAGCAACCCGGCGCAAAAAGCTATCAGAAGAACGTTATTTTGGCAAAACGTTGTTTTTTCATCATGTTAAGGCGGATTCAATATGAAAGATAGTTTACCAACAAGCAACACAGGCAATTTCGGGTAAACAGTATATAACAATAAGATAATTGGGAAATAAAGGATGGCACAGATTCTTGAATTGCACATGAGAGGAACCACTAGTAGGAAAATGCCTATTACTGGCGAACCTAAATATGCTATCGCTGGCGAACGTGTGGTTCGCCAGCGCTACTTTCGCTAGTGGTAACAGCTTACCGCTGGCGAACAACCTGTTCGCTAGTGGTAAGGAAACTTACCGCTGGTGAACCACTCCCTGTTCGCCAGAGGTAAGGCAGCTTACTGCTGGCGAACCACGGTCCAGTTCGCCAGCGGTATTATTTTCAAGTTTTTTAAAAAAACTGGCACGTCCCGACCTAGGCCTCCTCTGCTCCAACCCATCTACTAGACTCGCCCGTCGCCATCGGCTGACGAAGCGGTTGTTGCCGATGTTGAGCTCGTGGAGGAGGCAGAGATGGAGGAAGGTCTTGGGCAGCACGCCGTAGAAGCGGTTGGATTTGAGTTGAAGGAGGGCCAGGTCGGAGAGCTATGCGGGGAGGGTGGACAGGAGAGGTACCCCGCAAGGTCGGCGTGGTTGAGGTCGCCGCCCGCGACGACGACCACACTGCCATCGGCCGAACGCGGGCACGGGGTCGTCGGCTGAGGTAGGCGTGGCGGAGGGATGCCATGCCGCGGAAGGACGGGAGGGCGCCCGAGAGGTTGTTGTTCTGGAGGGAGAGGTCCTGGAGCGCGGCGAGGCGGGGGAAGGAGGACGGGAGCGTGCCGGCGAGGGAGAGGTTCTTGAGGTCGAGGTTGTTGACCCGGCCCGACTGCTGCTTGGAGACCCGACCCGACAGGGCGCCTCCATGGCTTGGATTTTTCCAATCGAGATCCAGATCGAGAAACTCGCGGAATGCTATCTGGAGGTGGCCGAGGGGAAGAGGGGAAGAAGGTCGACCTGCTACAGCCGAGGGAGCCGGCAGGGAAGGAGGCCAAGATGGGCGACCCGCTAGCCGACGACGCCGCGCTGCTCGCCGCACTGCAGCTCCCACTACAAGAAATATGCTCGTTAACGACCCTCCATTTTGGTCACTGAAAGGTCACTAAATTTCATTTATGACCTTTTTATGACCAAAAACTGATGGTCACATACCGAGCGTCTTAAATGATCCATAATGACCTTATTAGTGGATTGGTCATAATCGTTTATGACCAATTGTTTTGGTCATTAGCTGTCTGACCAGTCCACGTCAGATCCTACGTGGCTAATCCTACGTGGCAAATTTGTGACCAAATTAGAAAGGTCATAGATCTAAATCAGCCCAATCCATAGTAGTCATTCTCATGGGCCAGGCCCAACAAATCAACTCATTTCGTATATTTTTCTCAAATTTCTGGTCCAATTAACAGGCCAAGATCAACATTTAACTTAAACACGATCTGGGCTTTGGTCTTTTAACAGCCCATTTACTTCATGGGCCTTAGCCTTTTAACAGCTTATTTCTTTTGTACTTTCCGAGATTTTATTTCAATACATTTCCAAAAGGAGCCCAATTATTGGCTGGGATAAATTGCTCCACACTAGCACTGTTCGGGCTGTGGCCTCTTCAGGTCCAGTACTATTTTCTGCCCAGTCAATTAATAAGAGATATATACATAGTAGGATGTACACAAATTTGCTTACAAGGAGTACAAATTTGCTTACACAGGAATAATAATTGATGTACAAAATTATCATTAACTTGCACAACTTCACATTGTTCAACGATGCGGTGCAACATCTGGTACTGTTCTCTACCAGTAAAGACCCAAGTAATATCGACTTCATTGCTCCCTCTGATGAGGGCAGGCAGAGCTGCGCCAACCTACGAGATCAAATCAAGGAAGGAAATTGCAAAAACTGGTCAATGACCAATCAATACAACTAATAACAATGTACATTAAAGAAGTAGAACATAATAATAAAAAGATATAATCATAGCTACATGTGTAGAACAAGCAAAAGGAGGTATAAGTCTATCAGCAAATAGCAAATATCATATAATTTCTTGCTAAGCTCATAAATTGTGCACTCAAATGAAAAGACATGTTTTGGTGTAAGAACTTAACACTAGTATACAAGAACAACAACAATCCTTAGTGATTGGAAGCAGCAGCACAAAATCTTCATGTAGATAATGCATGCCATAGTACTTTAATAGTCGTTTAATAGCATACAACAACACCTCATGCGATAGTAATACAGTGCCATCTAGAAAATAAAACATGCACGCCCGGACAAGAAAAATGCATACATAGATCTATAGGGAGCACATGCTACATGCATCAAGCATCAGGACCAAATCTGTCGAGAAGATGAGGACTAGATACCTGACTTCGTGTCAATGGATGGGGCCATATTTGAAGATCTAGTCTGCATTGTCTTTGACACTGGCCGTTGAAGGTACTCGTCCGTGTAGACGTCCACCATGCACTCCCGCCGGCATTCATCAATGCTTCGATGCGGTATAACACATGTATCATGCAACAAAAAGGGATAAATGTGAGACAACAATTGAATGAACTAACAACTTTAGTTAAAGCATGAATAAGTATCAGAAAGACATCAACATCAACTAACTTAAGAAGAAGATCCGAATAAGGAAATTAACATGTTTCTAGATTTACACCACTAACACTAGCAGCTACAATCCTGTTATGCACAACTAACACTGGAAAGTAAATTATGCTACTAATCAGGGCATTCAATGTTGCCGAAGAACGTTTTCATTTTCGGTACACAAAAAAAGATTTTTCCATTTTTCGAGTGCAAAAAATGGGTTGTTTTGTGTATCACCTATCAAAAAAATGTTGCAAATTTGAACCACACCAATTTTTAAAAATATTAGACCATATTTTATGTATAAAAAACCAAATTGTTGTGTGTCAAGAGGTTTTTATCTACCTCTCGTAAAAAGACAAACTTCGGCCGATTCAGATGGAACCGGGTAAAATTTAAACTACAGCTACATCGTAGTTTGGTCATGATTTTTTGAAAAAATCATTTTTAGGTACATAACCATCTATTTTATCAGAGATATACCAATAGTTTTGCAAGATTCAACCCCTAACTAAGAACGGTTGTGGCGTCAATTTTGACCGCATTTTGAAATCAGTATAAAGAATTAAAAAAAATCAAAATAATGGAAATCCTTTGCAATGTGTCATTATATGTTACCTAGTTTTGAGGAAAAATAAGAAACTTGAAATACGGAAAATATCTTGAAAAAGTGTTCTCAGAAATGAGCTACCATGGACGAAGATTCATGACTTTCAGGCCAAATGACGAATGTTATGACTAGATTCATGGCATAGTTTGTTCAAATGATCCCATATTGTGCACATGGGTCCATCTTGTAATGGAGAACAATGTTGCCGAAGGAAGTTTTCATTTTCGTTACACAAAAAAATCATTTTTCATTTTTTGAGTGTAAAAAATGGGTTGTTTTGTGAAGCACCTACCAAAACAATGTTGCAAATTTGAACCACACAAATTTTTAAAAATATTAGACCATATTTTATGTATAAATAACCAAATTGTTGTGTGTCAAGAGGTTTTTATCTACCTCTCGTAAAAAAGACAAACTTCTGCCGATTCAGTTGGAACCCGGTAAAATTTGAACTACAGCTACATCGTAGTTTGCTCATGATTTTTTGAAAAAAACATTTTTAGGTACATAACCATCTATTTTATCAGAGATACACCAATAGTTTTGCAAGATTCAACCCCTAGCTAAGAACGGTCGTGTCGTCAATTTTGACCGCATTTTGAAATCGGCATAAAGAATTCAAAAAAAATCAAAATAATGGAAATCCTTCGCAATGTGTCATTATATGTGACCTAGTTTTGAGGAAAAATAAGAAACTTGGAATACGGCCAATATCTTGAAAAAGTGTTCTTAGAAATGAGCTAACATGAACGAAGATTCATGACTTTGAGGCCAAATGAGGAATGTTATGATGACATTCATGACATAGTTTGTTTAAATATGTCCATATTATATATAGGCGTGCATCTTGGAATGGAGAGCAATGTTGCCGAAGAAAGTTTTCATTTTCGTTACACAAAAAAATCATTTCTCATTTTCTGAGTGCCGAAAATGGGCTGTTCTGTGAAGCAACTACCAAAAATATGTTACAAATTTGAACCACAGAAATTTATAAAAATATTAGACCATATGTAATGCACAAATAACCAAATGTTAGTGTTTCAAAAGGTATCTATACACCTCTCATCAAAAAGACAAATTTCTGCCGATTCGGCTGGAACCGGGTCAAATTTGAACTACAGCTGCCTCCTAGTTTACTCGTGATTTTTTGAAAAAAATCATTTTTAGGTGCACAACTATCTATTTTATCAGAGATACACCAATAGTTTCGCAAGATTCAACCCCTAACTAAGAACGGTCGTGTCGTCAATTTTGACCGCATTTTGAAATCGGTATAAAGAATTCAAAAAAATCAAAATAATGGAAATCCTTCGCGATGTGTCATTAAAGGTGACCTAGTTTTGAGGAAAAATAAGAAACTTGGAATACGGCCAATATCTTGAAAAAGTGTTCTCAGAAATGAGCTACCATGAACAAAGATTCATGACTTTGAGGCCAAATGACGAATGTTATGATGACATTCATGGCATAGTTTGTTGAAATATGTCCATATTATATATAAGCGTGCATCTTGGAATGGAGAGCAATTTTGCCGAAGAAAGTTTTCATTTTCGTTACACAAAAAAATCATTTCTCATTTTCCGAGTGCCGAAAATGGGCTGTTCTGTGAAGCAACTACCAAAAATATGTTACAAATTTGAACCACGGAAATTTATAAAAATATTATACCATATGTAATGCACAAATAACCAAATGTTTGTGTTTCAAAAGGTCTCTATACGCCTCTAATCAAAAAGACAAATTTCTGCCGATTCGGATGGAACCGGGTCAAATTTGAACTACAGATGCCTCGTAGTTTGCTCGTGATTTTTAAAAAAAATCAATTTTAGGTACACAACTATCTAAGAACGGTCATGTCGTCAATTTTGACCGCATTTTTAAATCGGCATAAATAATTCAAAAAAATCAAAATAATGGAAATCCTTCGCAATGTGTCATTATATGTGACCTAGTTTTGACGAAAAATAATAAACTTGGAATACGAAAAATATTTGAAAAAGTGTTCTCAGAAATGAGCTACCATGAACGAAGATTCATGACTTTCAGGCCAAATGACGAATGTTATGATGACATTCATGGAATAGTTTGTTTAAATATGTCCATATTATTTGAACTGCAGGTGCTACATGGTTTGCTCATGATTTTTTGAAAAAATCATTTTTAGATACAAAAGTACCTATTTATTCAGAGATATACCAATATTCTTGCAAGATTCAAGACCTAGGTATGAACGGTCATGCCCACCGTTTTCACAACATTTTGAAATCGGCATAAGAAATTCAAAAAAATCAAATAAACGGAAATCCTTCACGATGTGTCATTGTATGTGACCTAGTTTCGAGAAAAAAAATATAAACTTGAAATATAGCAAATATTTTTAAAAGTGTTCACAATAATGAGCTATCATGTATGAAGATTCACACCTTTCAAGGCAAATGACGGATGTTATAGCCACTTTCATGGCATAGTTTATTTAAATGATTCCATCTTGTGCACAAGCGTGCATCTTGGAGTGGCTAACAATGTTGCCGAAGAAAGTTTTTATTTTCTTTGCACGAAAAAGTCATTTTTTATTTCCAGAGTGCAAACAATGGGTTTTTTTTGTGAAGGACCTAAAAAATATTTGTTGCGAAATTGGATGAAAAAATTTATAACAAATATTAGACCACATGTTTTGTACAAATAATCAAATGTTTAGGTGTATAAAGTTTTCATCTAACTCTCGTGAAAAAGACAAATTTCTACCGATTCAACTGAAAGCGGGTCAAATTTGAACTGCAGGTGCTTCATAGTTTGCTCATGATTTAAAAAAACTTTTTTAGATATAAAGGTACCTATTTCATCAGAGATATACCAAAAGTGTTGCCAAATTCAACCCCCATATACGAACGGTTATGTGAGCTGTTTTTACCATTCACTTCGTTCTTCTAAGCTATTCTTAGTTTAAATTATTTCAACATGTATGTACGTTATATAAATAGCTAAATTACATTTTTGTGAACATTTTGACACATTGTTTGTAATTTTATGAGTTACATAGAATATTATATGAATTTTCAAAATTTTATTCAATTTCTGAAATCTGGGAAAAGTCTGAACAGTTCCACACATGGGCTACCCTAGCCACACATTTACGAGTGGGCCAGTGGCCACACAGGCCAGCCACGGTAGCGACATGGGCCGTTGGCCCACTCAGTGGAGCAAAACATTAAAGGAAAAAAAATAGAATAGAGGCCCGGACAAGCTAGGCCCATACCCAGGAAATGAGTACTTCAATTAATAGGCTTGGGTTGGTTCTATATCACGAAAGGGTTGGTGGCCTGTTGGTTAGTATGCTCTGTGGTATCACATGAGGTCGTGGGTTCGAAACCCAGTTCACGCGCAATTTATTTTGCACGCGTGAGTGCATGGTGGGTCCCGCTCGTCAGGTCGTGGTGGTCCCCTGTGTGGCAGGTCGGTGGTGGGTCCTGTATGTCAGGTCGGTGATGGTCAGTGGTGGGTCCGCACTGTCAGGTTGGTGTGGGTCCCACATGTCATGCCGGTGGGTGCGAGGCCCACTTGTGATGGCGAGGTGGGGTCTGGACCCACATGTAAGATGCGATGGGGCGGGTCCCACATGTCATGCAGCATATTTGCGGGTCCCAACTGTCAGGTTTGTCAACAGTCAACACCTCTGTCAAGAGGTCCCACATGTCAGTGTGGTGACAGGTAAGCACAAATGACACATAGACAGTGACATGTAGGCCAGAGGCAGTGACATGTAGGCGAAAGGCAGTGCCATGTAGGCGAGATCGCTGTGGTGTCAGTCCAGTCATACCAATACATCACTGTGACCAATAAAATTGGTCGTAATAATCTACAATTAAGGCCATAGATTAGTGCTGTCAATTTTGCTTCCTCCCAAGTGGGTTATGACCAATGAGTTCAAAATGGTCATACATCTATGACCAAACTAATCATGGTCGTTAAGAAAAGGTCACTAGTTGACATATTTCTTGTAGTGTCCAGGCGCTGCAGGCGTCGGCCTGTCAGCAGTAGGACGGTGGACAGGGTGCGGCCGCTGCTTGTGGAGCGTACGGGTACGCTCCTTAGGCGCCGGCTCCAGTGTTTGGCAATGCGGGCTCCGCTGCTTGGAGCGGAGGTGGAGTGGGCTTGGGGCGGCGGCGAGGAGGCGGAGCTGGAGGCAGCATGGATTTGTGCCGCAGTGAGCTTGGAGGTGACTGCACTTGGGCGCGTGGATTTGCTCGATCTGGGATCGAGAGAATAAAGCCATCTTTTTATTTCGCACTTGGGCGCGTGCGTGTCTGGTGGAGAAGGATCAAGAGAGATTGGGGATCGAATTGAATAAAGGAGAAAGATTAGGGGTAATTATCGCTGGCGAACAGGGAAAGGAGAGAGACTGGCCGCGGGTGTGGAAATTATCGCTGGCGCCTAAAAATATAGCTTCGCCAGTGGCAGATATGTAACGCTGGCGAACAGGGAAATCTGTTCGCCACTGATAGTTTCCATCGTCGGGTCGTTTTGGGCTCACAAGTACCACTGGCGAACACGATTTTTTTGGTGCGCCAGCGGTATCTACCGCTGGAGAACACTTTTTATGGTTCGCCAGCGGTAGCCCGGCGGCTATAAGCCTTTTCCTACTAGTGAACCAATTTTTATTTCATGATCACATTGACATGATTATAATAGAATTTGCTAAGTGTAAAAGGGACGTAGCTGAGCGATAATCCACGGATGTTTCGTCTCATCTAAGTCGTCATCTACATGCCTTTTCCTCTTGCGACCTTTCTTCCTGGGATCTTTCTTTGAATCCCTTAAGTCGAGGAGATAGTATGACCCGTTTTTCAGTGCTTTGCTGATAACGAAAGGTCCTTCCCATGGAGGGGATAACTTGTGCTGCCGGCTTTGTACAAGCCGAAGCACTAAGTCGCCTTCTCAAAAAGATCGATTCCGCACTCTACGGCTTTGGTAGCGACGTAGATCTTGCTGATAGATGGCGGATCGTTGGAGAGCCAACTCTCTTTCTTCTTCGAGGATATCTAAGCCGTCTTGACGTGCTTCTTCTGCATCTTCTTCGACGTAGGCTGCGACTCGAGGCGAATCGTGGATCATGTCGGTTGGCAATACTGCTTCTGCTCCGTAAACAAGGAAGAAAGGGGTGAAGCCGGTCGATCTGTTTGTGGTAGTACGGATACTCCATAAGACGACCGGCAATTCATGAACCCAAGCGTCGGCTGCTCGATGCAAAGGAGTTTCAAGCCTTGGCTTAATCCCTTACAGAATAATGACGTTAGTGCGCTCTACCTGTCCATTGGATTGCGGATGCGCCACCGATGCCATGTCGAGCCGGATTTTCGACCAGCTGCAAAACTTTGATAGCTCACCGACGGCAAAATTTGTGCTATTGTCAGTGATAATGCTATGTGGCATGCCAAACCGGGTTGTTATCTCGACGATGAACTTCGTAGCTGTAGCTCCGTCGAGTTTCTTGATGGGCATTGCCTCCACCCACTTTGTGAATTTGTCGACCGCCACCAGTAGATGAGTTAAGCCTCCTCTTGTGGTCTTGAAGGGTCCCACCATGTCGAGCCCCTAGACCGCGAACGGCCAGGTTATGGGGATAGTTCGGAGTTCCTGTGACGGCAAGTGAGCCTGCTTTGCGTAGCACTGACAACCTTCACAAGTTTTGACGATGTTGATAGCATCCTCCTTAGCCGCCAGCTAGAAGAAACCATGCCGAAATGCCTTGGCGACCAACGCTTTTGCCGCCATGTGATGCCCACATTCGCTGGAGTGGATTTGTTGGAGGATCTGCCGCCCTTCCTCTGGAGAGACGCATCGTTGAAAGATGTCGGATGTGCTTCGTTTGTAAAGCTGTCCGTCAACAATCGTGTATGCCTTTGCTCGCTGCTCAATTTGGCGGCTCAGCACTTCATCGTCCTTTGGCAACTCTTTGTTCACCAGGAAATTGATGTATAGCGTGGTCCAATCTGGGGTTACCAAGCATACATGAACTGATTCTGCCGACAAGGGGTAGTCTTCGTCACCGCCTTTAATGGATGGCTTATGCAGATGATGGATAAATACGTATGGAGGCACCTCCTTTTGCCTGGATCCTATTCTGGCCAAAGCGTCAGGTTGTCGTCTCGAGAGATATGCCGAACCTCCAAGCCGGCAAAACATCTGCCGAATTCATCGACTGTTCGCCTGTATTCCGCCATCGTGGGACTCTTCGTGTCCCAGGTTCCGTCGAGTTGTTGTACAACAAGATCCGAGTCGCCGTAACAGAGAATGCGTTTTACTCCCAACTCCTTAGCCATATGAAGACCATGGACGAGAGCCTCATACTCTGCAACATTGTAGGTAGCGTTGAAATGGATTCGAAGAACATAGCTGAATTTGTCACCTTTAGGCGATTTTAACACTACTCCAGCCCCCGAGCCCTCCTTCATCTTGGAGCCATCAAAGTGCATTATCCAGTACTGAGAATCCGGCAAAGGTGTGCTTTCCATCGCCTCTGCCCAGTCTGCGACAAAGTCGGCTAAGACTTGAGATTTGATAGCGGTTCTCGGCTTGTACTGGATGTCAAAAGTTGCTAACTCGATGCCCCATTTGGCGAGTCGGCACGTTGCGTCGGCATTGTTGGTTATATCCTTCAATGGAGCTTTGCTGACCACCGTGATTGTGTGATCGTGGAAATAATGCCGCAACTTCCTGGTGGCAAAGAACACGTCGTAAGTTAACTTCTGATAGTGAGGGCAGCGTTGCTTTGAATCTGAGAACACCTCGCTAATGAAATAGATGGGGCATTGATCCGGCCACTGCTTTCCTTCTTCCAAGCGCTCAACTACAATGACGACACTTAGTATGAAGTTGGTGGCCGACATGTAGAGAAAAAGTGGCTCCCTCTCCTTTGGAGCCGCCAGGATTGGAGCATACGTTAATGTATACTTCAATTGTGCCAAGGCTGCCTCCGCCTCCTCTATCCAAACAAAATTGTCCAACTTTTTTAGAAGCTTATACAGGGGCAGTGCTTTGTCACCAAGCCGGCTAATGAATCGGCTAACAGCCGCGGCAGAACCCGTAAGCCGCAATATGTACTTAAGACAAGTCGGCCTCTTGGTGTTCTGAATTGCCTTTATCTTTTCCAGGTTAACTTTAATTCCTCTTTGGGAAACAATGAAGCCCAGAAGCTTGCCTGCGGGAACTCCGAAGATGCATTTTGCCGGATTAAGCTTCATCTGGTACTCCCTTAGATTTGCAAAGGTTTCCGACAGATCGGCGATGAGATCGCCTCGCTTCTTCGACATGACTGCAATGTCGTCGACATAGACGTGAACATTGCGGCCAATCTGCTTGTCTAAACAACGCTGCATACACCTTTGGTAAGTAGCACCGGCGTTTTTCAAGCCGAAGGGCATTGTGACATAGCAGTAATTACCATATGGCGTGGTGAAGGACGTCTTGATTTGATCTGACTCCTTCATCTTTATCTGATGGTAACCCGAATAAGCATCCAGAAAACACAGCAACTCGGAGCCAGCAGTTGAATCAATGACCTGATCGATACGCGGTAAGGCGAACGGATCTTTAGGACAGGCTTTGTTTAAGCCGGTGAAATCAATGCACATACGTAGCTCGGAGGTGTTTTTCTTTGGGACGACGACGAGATTTTCCAACCAATCAGTGTGGACGACTTCTCGGATGAACTTGGCGGGAGTGAGCCTTAGGATCTCTTTTCCTACCGCCTTGCGCTTCTCTATTCCGAGACATCGGAGACCTTGTTTAACCGGCTTAGCATCTTTGTTGACTTTTAAGGAGTGCTCGGCAAGTTTCCTTGGGACACCTGGCATGTCCGAAGGTGACCAAGAAAAAATGTCCTGATTCTCACGGAGAAACTTGACGAGCTCGCTTTCCTATTTTTGTTGAGGCCGGCACTAATGATGGCCTCCTTTGTCGGGTCGTCGTCTGTGAATTTGATTTTCTTGGTGTCATCCTTTGGCTTGAAACTTGAGTCGACTTTAGAGGACGGCTTTTCAGTTGCCGGCATCTTATTAGGACCCATTGTTTTCTTGAGGTCCTCCAGTTCTTCCCTGGAGATTTCTTCTTCAGCATGGACAACATTGGTAGCTTCGCACTCCTTTGCCTTTTTTAAGTCCCCCTTTATTGTGATGATCCCATTGGGCCCCGACATTTTAAGCTTGCCATAGACATAGCATGGCCGAGCCATAAATTTGGTGAAAGCCGGATGCCCGAAGATTGCGTGATAGGCGCTTCTGAAAGGAACCACCTCAAAAGAGACGTCTTCTGTCTGGAAATTATCTATGCCGCCAAAGGTGACTTTCAGGGTGATCTTTCCCATCGAAGAGGCTTGTCGTCCTAGCACAATCCCATGAAACTTCACATTGCTGTGGCTCAGTTGTGACTCGGAGAGATGCATCCTTTTCAATGTCGCCGCGTAGAGTATATTGATGCTACTTCCTCCATCCATGAGCACCTTTGTCAACTTGTATTTGTCGACTATAGGGCTAATGACCAGGGCGTAAGTGCGCGTGGCAGGGACTCTATCCGGGTGATCGCTGCGGTCCCAGATAATGGGAGTGTCGGACCAATCCAAAAATTGTGGCACTGCAGGTACCGTGGAATTAAGCTCTCGCCAAGCCGCCTTTTCCTTGCGAGACGAGTCAGTCGCTAAGTTGACGATGAGACTTTCGGTGTGCTTGGGGAACTTGCTGCCTTTTCCTTCTTTGGAGGCCGCATCGTCAGACTCTGATGCAGCGTCATCATTCTATTTGT
>QRDG01000667.1:134638-188584 GCA_012064385.1 Puccinellia tenuiflora | reverse complement strand
GTTAATGTCTATTTTGATATTAGTATTGCTTACTTCATGCACTTTACTTAATGCAATTGTCTGTTGCTTGCAACTTAATACCGTTGGGTGACAGGCTGGATAGCGATCCCACGGTGGACTATTTAGACAAGGACGCAGTTGGACTCAACGGTCTTTGTTCCTTGTCGTGATGCCTCCATAAATATTATCATGTCCTTTTTGTCATAGCTAAATTGGGTTTGTGTCATGATCTTGTCAATTGCCTAGCTGTAATTCGTTCACCCATCACATGCATATTTTATTTACTTGAGAGACTCCACTAGTGAACCCATGGCCCCCGGTCCATCTTTTTACATTGTTTTCAACCTCATTTACTTGCTTTTAATCATCATTACTCCTCTGGTCACTCTTCATATTTTATCTATTTCATCATACAATTAACCGCTTTGTGTTCTGCAAGACCGGAGAGATTGACAACCTCTCCACCGTTGGGGGCGGAGTATTTTGGTTGAGTGTGTGCAGGTCCACGTCTGTTGAAGGTTAAGCGCCGGAGATCTTCAACATTCACCTCGTTGTTGATTTCAAAGTCCTACTGGTTCGATAAACCTCGGTTCTTTAATTGAGGGAAAATTGCTACTAGCTACAATTCCGCCTTCGCTTGGGGCACCACCCAACTTATCAATATCCACCATCACATATTATCTCTGTTACCCTCCCTTCGAGGTGGATTCTCCCCTTCTCGCCGTCGTTCTTGACGAGGTGGTGCCGCCTTCTCCTTACGAGGGTCCTCCTTTTGTTCCCGGCTTCGATGTCCTCCATGATTGTTGTCGGCTTCACGATGACAAGATGAACCTGTCCGAGACTCTGCACCCTTACGTGGTTGCTTGTCCTTTGGGTCCTTATCGTCGCCTTTTTTGTTGTGGCTGCTTGAGCCAGCTGGATCATCGTCTGGGTCAGGGGGTGCAGCAGCCATTGGCTTCTTCGCCGTCGAGTTGCAAAGACGGGATTCGTCGAACAGCTTTCCTGACTTTACTTGTGAGTCGTTTTGCTGCTGCTGTGCTACCTCCAATAGATAAGCCGAGTACTTGAGGCGGGCGTCGCGGTCCAATGATTTGTCGAACATGACCTCCTGGGCCGCCTCCATGTTTTTGGCTGGGGTGTTAAAGTAACACAAATTGGTCACCGGATCACACCGGTGGTGGTACTTTCTCCAGACTGAATTCACATGGTCGGCTTCCCACTTGCTGCGGAAATCCATCTTCTTGTGCAGATTCTTGTCGCGAGGCGGACGGAAAACATCGTCGACCCCCTTTTCTCTTTGCTTCCGGATGAACTCCATTTCCTTATTGGTGAGATCGAGTTCACGCTCTGCAACCTTGGCTGCCTGCTCTTCCAGCAAGGCGCGACGCTTCTCTATGTCGTCCAGCGATGCATCTGGAGGAAGTGGAGTTAGCAGTTCCTGTAGTTTTGCCATCCTTTCTTCGTGCTCCTTCTCTATCGCTGCTCCGATTGTAGCATTAATGTCATCTCCAGCAGCCGGCAAATTACTGGCTCCCTTCATTGGAGCAAGTGGCGGCATAAAGTCCACCTTTTGATTTCCGGCTTCTGGAGTTTTTTCTTCGCCATTGGCGGGTTTCGAGGCGGAGGGGTCTCCTTTTGGATCAGAGATGACATCACCCATTAAGACCTCGACTGGGCATCCTAAGCAAGACGCAACTTTCCGACTAAAATCGTCGGATTCTCCTTCAGATTCAAGGTCCTGCTCCATAGGGGCAGTGTCGCCTGATCCAGCTTCTGAATCAGCCCCGGCCTGCAAAGCAGGGAGGATAGACTCAGGATCAGTCATCGACTCGGTTGAGCCGGATTCTCCTAAGATGCCAACGAAGTGGAAGTTCGGCGCTGCCATATCAGAGCTTGCGTCGTCTTCAGAGTCTTCATCATAAGCGTCGAAAGCAAGATCTAGATCGGCAATCTCATCTGAGTCCAGATCCGATCCGTCTTCAAAGTTGCTGGGGTGGGTGGCGGGCATGCTTGAGGTGAAGCCGAGATCGTCCAAAGCCTTGGCGGTGAAGCCGATGAAGATGTCGACACCGCCGATGGAGACCATGGACCAGCGGACGGGATCCTCTTTTGCCGGCATCCAGAAGCCGTCGTTGAGGACGTGGCCAGCTCCTGTCTCGTCGAAGTAGCTGACCAAGCCGACCGCGATGGTGTCGTCGATGCCGCCAGTAGATCCCGCCCGAAACGTAACCCCGGACATCTCTTGCCCCACGGTGGGCGCCAACTGTCGTGGTATTGTCGAATCTGGCCGGGACAGGGGTGCCATCCGGCTAGGTAGAGAGGAGGGTGTAGGAGATGTAGGTAATTCCGGTGATGGGATGAGCATGAGTTTACCCAGCTTCGGATCTCGCAATGGTGGCGAAACCCTACGTGCTGCTATAATTCACTATAAGGCAATATGCGCCGATTACAATGAAAGTTAGAGCGTGCCCTGAGGCGTCCCTTAGGCCGGCTTATAAAGGCGTCCGGACCTAGGGCTTACAGGAAGCAACCTAACTGACTAAGTTACAGAGTTCTACTCTAATCCGGCTTGGGCCCCGCCATTAGAGCTAAGTCTACTACAATGCATGCCGCCTTCTGGAACCTTCCCTTAGCCGGATGGGCTTCCTGCGCTTCATCGTACTGGGCCGCCCGGTAAGACGGATTCGGCTTACCACCTCTATGGGCCACCCTGGTACGCTGGCTTTAGTCACTTCCGTGTTGGTACCTGTTCGGCATATCCCCAANTAAATTAGGTTAAATGCATTTTTCACAATGGGTGCATCTAAAGTCAAAACAGCGTGTCCTGAAACAAACTTCTATGTACACACCTTTGTAATCAGAAACTCCTTTGTAATGATTTTTGTAGACGAAACGACCGATGCTTGAGCAGGGAGATGACATGGGGGCATAGGGAGCATCGCTCCATGAACACACCAACGTGTTCATCCCAAAAAAATATTTTGTCTTAGGGTCTAAAAGGGTTCATGCTGAGATGTCGTTCCCTGGAACTAAAAGTGAGCTCATGCTGGGGATAGATGCCGGAGAATAGGTGTGGGGTGGGGTGGGGGGATTAGGTATGTCGGGTTGTCGTTTGGAGCAGGGGAGAGCATCCCGACTACTATGGTGACTGGTGACGATGCACAACAAGACACTTGAAAAAGGTAGCATATGTTGTAACCCCTCCATCAGTTACCATGACATTTACTTGGTGGAGGAGAAGAAGAGATACGACATAGAGGGAGTTTGGTTAGGCTTTTTACATGGCTTTTGGCTTTGGCTTTAAGTCCAAAAAGCACCTAAATAGGTGCTTTTGGCTTTTGACTTTTAGCTTATGTTTAACTATGATATAAGTCAAAAATCAAAAGCCAAAAAAGCCGAAAGCCAAGAAAAAAGCCTAACCAAACACCCTCATAATGAGATGATGGAAGAATGAAGTTCTTTTCCAATCTCTTACGTGGAGCAAATAGTAGGGGATATAAAGAACAATTAGGTGACACAATAATGGAGATGAAGATGGACAAATTTCAGCCGGGCCTGTTCTTAAAGATTTCTTTTTGCTGAGGTGGCACACTTGCTTAGGTGGATGGCTTATGGTAAGATTAAGTGGACAAATTAGAGGCTTGCTCACGTGTATAGCTTGCATGTTGAGAGAATTTTCTCAGTGGGTTGCTCCTATTTAGTTATTATAGATTCAGGAAAAATCTAAAAAAATGAGAAAAATACAGAAAAAATCTAAATTGTCATGCTTCTCGGGTCGCGTCCCTGGCTCCCTGCCGTGCCGTGCCTCGTTCTGGCCCAATATTCTTCATTTTTTTGAGAAAGTTGCACTTTATTAATAGCAAACAAGCCGCCTCATTAAAAACCTCCCAACCCCCTTAGGTACCCTGGTGAGGAAAAGAGTGCGTCAGAAACTTGTTGCCCCTGCTGTTTACAAACACCATCTGGTGGATCCAAAAACCAAACATGTCTCCCTATAGCTAGAGAAAAAGAACTCCTAGCTAGATTATGAGCATCGATATTTGTCGTTCTCCCTTCATGAGCGAATTGTACTTCACGGAAATCCTCAGTCCTGGCTTTAATCTCTCGCACAATCTGACCATAAGGATCCATTCCCTCACCTTCCAAGCTCCTTACGACATTGATGCAATCGGTCGCCAGCTTAAATCGTTGAAAATAGAGGTCTGCCGCTAGAGCCATGCCCTCCCTGCACGCCATAGCTTCCAACATCTCAGGATCAGTGAACCCCTGTAACACTACGGAGAAAGCACCAAGAAAAGCCTTCGTCTCCCCCCGTGCCACTGCTGCAACCGTCGACAGTAGATTGCTCTTTGATGTTGCTGCATCGACGTTCACCTTCATCATTCCAGCAGGAGGAGGAATCCACCGTCCGGGCTGGGTCTTGGCACCCGGAGTCGACCCCGTCGTCTGCTGGTCCATTTGTTCCAACTCAGCTGCAAATCTCTCCACAAACAAATGTGTAGATAGGGGCGGCTGATAAAGTTCTTCGTGGATGATCTTCCTCTTAGCATGCCACAAAGCCCACATAGTAACAAAGACCCTAGTAGCCTCTATTTGGGACATCGCCCCGCTGACCTCCGTTATCCAAGCCTTCGCCTTTGGCTCATGGAGGTGCCACAACACGTCGGTAATCTCCTGTGGCGCAAGAGCCCACACACTTCTCGCCATATGGCACTCGAGAAGAGAATGCCTCCAAGAATCTTGAATTCCACAGACTGAACACAGGTTATTTTCCGCCATGTTTCTGTGATGTCTAACATCGCCAGTAGGTAGCGAATGCCGAGCCAACCTCCACAAGAAGACTCTAATCTTAGGCGGTACCTCTAGTTTTCATAGCGAAACCCAACTCTTTTCCTCCCTAAAAAAATCGGAAGAATCTGTGGTTTCATCTAACCACGCCGTGCGTGTCTCTCTTCTTTGGACGAGCATGCGATATGCGGAGCGCATAGAAAACACCCCGCGCCTGTCATAGTGCCAAGCCCAAAAATCGTCTTGTCGCCTAAAGTTGAGGGGGATGTTCAGGATGGCTTCCTTGTCCATAGGAATAAAAGCCGAGTCGAGCTTCTCCCTGTTCCACTCTCGGTTGACAGTGTCCATTAACTCACAGACCATCTGCGGTGGTTCATTTAGAACACAGACAATCGGCCAAAGGGAGCCGTCCCTAGGAATCCAATTTGTGTTCTAGATATTTGTTCCCTCACCTGTACCTATGCGCTTGATCAACCCTTGCTTAAGCACGTCTCTCCCATCAATTATCGACCTCCATCAATATTCTTCATGCCGTGTCCGTGCTCGTGACGACCCGCGTGCTTGAATGTAAGAAAAGCTCAGTCAGCGTGGGCCTCGTGTTTGGCCCGGCGTGAAGAAGTTGGAGGGCTTAGTAGGATTAAGTATACTTTTCACCCTCAAATGTCACACATTGGACACAAATCCCCCCGAACTAAAAATTGGGATTTTTTAAACCCTCAAATCCACAATACCGTCTAAATCACCCCCAAATCTGGTTTTGGACAATTTGGGTGGTTTTTTCAATGACGTGGCGATGACGTGGTGTGGGATCTCTGTTAGATAGATAACGGCCATTTTACTGCTCGTGGGTCCTACCTGTCTGTGCCACGTGTTGACCTTCCCCGGCAGTCGTCGGTGTCCTTCTTCTCCCATCACCGCGTGTTGCCCGTGGCCTGCCCGCGCATAAAGCTAGTCGAGCACCGCCACGCGCGCCGCCGCGAGCATGAGGATGATGTGCAGCCACGGCGGCCGCTTCCTGCCCTGCGGTCCGGACAGCGCGATCCGGTACGTGGGAGGCGACACACGCGCATCGTCGTCCCTCGCGAGGTCTCGTTCCGGGAGCTGGCAGAGTTTGTCGGCGGGAATACGGTGTCCGCGGCCAGGTACCGCCTTGCGGACGACAAAGGCGTGCTCGTGTCGGTGACCTGCGACCAAGAGCTCGCCCACATGCGTGACGAGTACGACCGACTCAAGGCGACGCTGCCGTCCGCGAGCTTCCGGGTTTTCTTCTCCGGCGCTGACATCCAGGCGTCGTCAGGGCGTCCCCCGCTGGCGCCCCAAGGGTGCGGCGTGTGCAGAGCGAGCAGGTGCTCGCTGCACCTGCGCGCGCCATCGTGCACCGTGGCGCCGCTCCAACACCAATCCGGCGCGTGCAGAGCACGCACGAGTTCGCGGGGTGCGGCCGCTCCCAGGCATGCTGCTACGACAGTACGACTATGACAGGCGAAGCCAATGCAACTGCAGATGCCAACAACGCCTCCACGACAAGTACACACCCGTGCCGTAGCCGCCGACGTGCCCACGGCCCTCCGTGTCCAAGATGGCCCAAGGTGCGAGTCCCACAGGCCAAGAAGCCGAGTACGGTCCTTCTGGACCAAGCCTTTCTTCCCTCCATTCCCTGGACCATTCAGTTCATTGCCGCCCTGTAGCCTCCGCGTGCTCTGTTTCCACCGGAAAGCCGCGCCACGTCCGTGCCCCTTTGCCGCATCCGCACATCGTCGCTGGCGACCTTTGGTCAACTATGTTGAGCAGCTGTGCGGCTCAAGCGGACCAACAAGGCAGAGGCCCATTTGTTGCTAGCTGCCTACTCTTCCCCACCAATCGATTGATTCTCAGAAAATACAAATAGAGAGAGCACAGCTAGCTAGGTCACTCGCGCCCGTCGTTACCAATCGATCCAGAGAGAGGAGCACATCTAGCTAGCTAGGTCGTGCCCGTCGTGGATTCGTGGTGGTTGCGGCGTCGTCGCCCGTCTGCCCGTCGTATAATCGTCCGCGCGGCCATTCCCGACGAGGCCGGCGAGGCCGCGAGGGTACTGGGGAGACACAAAAAAAAATGATGCTCTGTACACCCAATTTGTAAATCCTGGCTCCGCTTCCCCCATGGGTGAGCTGCGAGCCGGAGGCCGATGCACCTCGTGCTGGGCGTCGTGTACGGATAAGTGTGTTTCCAGCGTGCGTGTGGCGTACCGGTGTTCTTGGCGATGGTGAGGCGTCTGAGGCAGCTGCAGCCGCCGCCCTATAGCGTGATCTAGCTGAACCCCTGGACCTCGAGCAACTCGATGCGGGGCACGGAGAGCGCGAGCGCGCAGCTCCCGGCGCCGACAAAATCGAGGCGATAGCGCTTGAGCAGGGGCGACGCGAAGGAGATCGAGCCGCTGGAGCACTCGCATCCTAGGAGGGCGAGGTCGGTGAGGCCGGGGCAGGCCGCGACGACGCCTCTCACGGCGAGATGGTCCAGCACCGCGCCGACGATCTGGAGGACACGGAGACGGTCCATCAGGCACCAGGACGGCGCGCGGGTCAGCCCCCACAGCCACAGCTGCTCTAGGTTCGTGACGACCCCGATGCAGTCCAGGTGCACAGAAATTAGGGGAGACAGAGGGAGAGAGACACTGATTGGTGGGCCCCACCCACGCACTAACGGCGTCAGTTGCTCTGCCACGTCACCCAGCCACGTCATCGCACCAAAACAGCCCAAATTTGCCCCAATACCACTCAAATTGGTTCAAAACCACCCAAATTGAGTGCTAGGGGGTTATTTAGACGGTATTGTGGATTTCAGGGTTTAAAATATCCCAATTTTTTGTTTAGAGGATTTGTGTCCAATGTGTTAGATTTGAGGATGAAAAGTATCCTTAATCCGGCTTAGTATACAGCGATTTCTCTTTTGCTAGGGCCAGCACTAAAAAAAACAACTTCTCGTGTCTCGGGCCCTCTATGGGCCGAAATGTCGTGCCTTGCCTTGGGCGTCCCCAAAAAATCCGGCCTGATGGCCAGCACTAGTCCTGGACACTAGAACCTTCTCCTATCCGCACCGACCCTGACAGCGCGTACCACGCGGGGGGCCTACCTACCCCCGCGCCGTGTACCCCAGACCACGCAAACCATCCACAGCCGTCCATCACCCCCATCCACACCGTCCACTCCTCCGCCCAGAGCCAGTCTCCGCTCCCTTCTTCCTCCTCCAGCGAGCCACGCCATCGCTCGTACAAAACCGAGAGAAAAGAGGGGAACGAACGGAACGGACGAGAACTCCCACACACAACACAGCACAACCCTCGCTCCAGCGCACGCCACACCGGATCGGACGGACGCTAGGGCTAGGGGATGGGCGGCGGCGGGGGCGAGGGCGAGGCCGCGGGCGGCGAGCCCGCGGCGCCGGCGACGCTGCACATCCGGGGCACCAGCGGCAACAAGTTCGCCGTGCGGGCCGACCTGGGCGCCACCGTCGGGGACTTCAAGGCGATCGTCGCCGAGAGCTGCGACGTGCCGGCGCCGCAGCAGCGGCTAATCTACAAGGGCCGGATCTTGAAGGACGACCAAACCCTAGCCAGCTACGGTGCGTCTGCTTGTCCCTACTGGTAGAAGCTTGGTATTCGGTTCGATTCGGTCTAAAAATATAGCGTGGATGATGTTGTGGTTGGTTTGATATTTTTTTTGGTTGCGTGCGGTGTGCTGTTCCGCCATGGTGGTGGTAGGTACTTGTATGTTAGATGCAATGCTTGCCTGCACTTGTTCTGCCAGGAGGTAGATGAGATGCAGCTTAGCTCTGTGACGACGTCTGTGAATGATCTCATAGAACTTCTGTGGTGGTCCTTGCCTTACTTGGTGGATGGCTTGATGCAGAGGTGTCGAAGCATTATGCGTTGAATGACCGTGCAGTTTAGTTCATATATGCTATAGAAGGGGATGGACACTGCGCTGATACCTCAACTCGTGTTTAGTTCCGGACATTGTGGAGCCATGAAATGGCAGCACCAAGTGCGCAGTCTGCAATGGTAAGCAAACTTCTAGGTGGCGATACATGGATAGGAGGGTATGCAGCTAGTAGGTATTCCAGGAATCGACATGTCTTGCTGCGTCGCAGCATGACGGCATCTTGATCAGCCAATAGGAAGGCTTATTGTTACTTTTGGGTTTCCCGCGCATTACTTTGTTTAGTTTGGTTTCAAATGCTCATTATTAGGGCCTACGTGTTATCCACCATTGCAATCCACGTGTAACGTGTTATCACCCATTGCCATCCACGTGTAACGCGTTACCGTACAGCTGGTATGTCGTTATGCTATTATTTGTTCCTACTATGGCATTAAGTCTTGTCGTGTTTTGACAACAAAATGAACCATCTTTTATTGCATTATCCACGTGCTGCTCTCCATGAAACGGATAGGTTCCATGTATAACTATTGCAAAGTTTTAGTGCTTTGTCAACGTTGCAGCCGAGCCTATTTAATCTGCACCCGTAAATTACCATGTCAGAGCTACAGGAGTTTTATAGATATCTTTTTGTACACGTACTCCCTCCGTTCCATATTACTTGACTCCTAAATGAATGTCTCTAGATTCATTTTGTGTCTAGATACATTCATTTGGAAGTCAAGTAATATGGAACGGAGGGAGTAGTTTTGATCTGTACGAACAGTTTTTTTTCTAACCATTGTATCATTAATTCATGTTCATGTTTGGTATCTGCGATGTTGAGTAAGTCCCATTTTGGTTTTAAGTCACGACATCACGATGTGTGCACCTTGTTTCTTTGGAAAAGTATGAGTATAATTACATATATATCTATCCTAACATGCTTAAACTAGCCGTACATATAAGATATATAATTTGAAAGTTCCCTGCAATTGGCATTAACTCCATTTGCAAAAGAGAGCCAAATGTTGACAAATTCTCATGCTAAATGACTGGCATCTTCAATAAAGTATATCAACTATCAGTATGTAATGATTTATTATTTTGTTCGCTACCTTGGAGCTCTGGATCATCAGTCATCACAGAACAATAAGCAGCTAGCAGCACTAGCATAGACATGCCACGTTATATATACTTGTTTTAGTGTGTGAATATAAGTACCGGGGATCCTGGCCAGTTAGAGTCACCACTTTCAGAACACTCTAATTTCGCGTACCTAAATGCATTTTGTGGTTAAGTAAGGTTGGATTCTTATTTAGTCTTTGATTTTAGCCTTTTAGGTACTTTAGTAAGGACCCTGGTGTTTCAATAGGTACACAACTTTTAATGCACAAATGACAAGTCATGCTAATAACTTACATCTTCATGCACTTTAGGATTTGTAAACCTACCCTTGAATGGTTGATGCATGGAAGCACATCTTATTAGTTTTCCAAATTCATTCCCTTATGCATTTTTTCCCATTTTGAAGGTGTGGAGACTGACCACACCATCCATATGGTGCGTGGTGCTGCACCACCAGCAACATCGGCTGCACCAGCTACAGCCAACCACGGGACTTCAACTACTGCGAATACCCCACCAGCTGGTTTTGGAGGCTTGTTGCAAGGTCTTGGCTCCACAGGAACTGCTGGCAGCGGAGGTTTTGGTTTAGCTGGCTCTGGCCTTCCAGGATTAGAGCAGATGCAACAACAGTTAACTGAGAATCCCAACTTAATGAGGGACGTACTGAATATGCCAGCCATGCAGAACATAATGAATAGCCCTGATCTAATACGTGATTTGATTATGAACAATCCTCAAATGCGTGAGCTCGTTGACCGTAATCCAGATCTGGCACATGTCCTGAATGATCCAAGCATTCTCCGCCAAACTGTTGAAGCAGCTAGGAATCCTGAACTTATGAGGGAGATGATGCGGAACACAGACAGAGCTATGAGCAACATTGAATCTTCTCCAGAAGGGTTTAATATGCTCCGCCGCATGTATGAAAATGTTCAGGAGCCATTCCTGAATGCAACAACAATGGCTGGGGAGGGTGATAGAAATCCGAACCCATTTGCTGCTCTTCTTGGAAACCAGGGGTCTAACCAAGCAAGAGATCCAGCTGGAGATGCGTCAACTACTGCTCCTGTTCCAAATACTAATCCACTCCCTAATCCCTGGAGTGCAAATGGTATGTTTGGGTACTCTCGCATTTTTGTTGTTTGCATATGCACTTATTACTGTCCTGTTCTTCTATCTAACACCTAAATCTACAGCTGGGGCTGCACAAGGAGCAGCAAGGCCTGCTCCTGCGGCAAGGAGTCCCACAAGCGGTGGCCTAGGAGGATTGGGTTCTGCAGGCCTAGGAGGATTGGGTTCTGCAGATTTGGGAGGTATGCTGGGTGGTGGCGCTGATGCGTCCTTCTTGAATCAGGTTTTGCAAAACCCTACCATGATGCAAATGATGCAAAACATTATGTCTAATCCTGAGTCCATGAATCAGGTACACTGTTTCGACTATTTCTTTTGTGAGTAGCTGATTAAGAACCTTCTTCTCATCTTGCTTACATTATGTTTTGACCCCTTGCTGATGTTCTCTTCCATGTAGTTGCTCAACTTGAACCCAAATGTACGTAACATGATGGAATCAAATACCCAAATGAGAGAAATGTTTCAGAATCCAGAATTTCTTCGCCAGTTGACATCCCCTGAAACATTGCAGGTGTGATTCACTGTACTGCTATAGTTTCATGATGTTTTTTATCATCATGACTAAATCGCCTCCTTTTATGTAGCAATTAATATCATTCCAGCAGGCGATGGCGTCGCAACTTGGTCAACAAGCTGGCCAGTGAGTATCTTCAGCTCTACTTGATCTCTTTAGCTCATGATGTTTTTTTATCCCACTTTGTGTGTTATAGCATCGTAAGCCTTGCTCTACACACTGTTTGTTGAATCTGTTTTTTTGTTTGATTCAGAGAGCGGACCCAAGCGGGCACTAATCCAGGTAATTTGCTCTTCTTAGTCTGCTAGTCATCAATATTTCCCAGCATTGATATATTCATTCATTAATCAGCTTCCTGCCTGATTCATTTAAAATTTGTTTTTTATGGCTGTTGCTTTACTTTCTTTTGATAAATACAAGAACACTTTTGAATAGTGCTCTCCATAAGGTTTGTTTTGTATTAAAATTGAGAGATGTAGAGCACTAAGCTCTTGCCCGTTGTGAGATCTGTACATTGGTTATATAAATTGAAAAATGATAAACCAAATTAACACCCTTTGGTTGAACACCAAACTCCACTAGGAAACAGTTTTTGTCCTTTCTGATTAGTTGACCATGTGTACTGCTTTACTTTCTTTCTAATGATACCCTTGAGATGCCTCATCCAATTCCTTCATGCAAAGTCAATGTATTTTTTTTAATCTTACCCATGTGAACTTGCTGCAAATTAAACCTGCAGTTCTTTTTCTCTAACAATGATGTATGAAAAATGCTTGAATGCCAGGCAATGCTAACCTCAACAGCTTGATGAGCATGTTCAGCGGGCTTGGTGCTGGCGGTGGTCTGGGTGTTCCAACTGCCCCAAGTGGTCAGTGTCTATTTCATTATTTCGATAATAAGAAAGAAGAAACAACCTATGTCATAGCTTTTGACCTTGTCCATGAACCTTGCTCACTTGTTCAATTTCCGATCCCTCAGTGCCACCGGAGGAGCGTTTCGCGACACAGCTAGCTCAGCTCCAAGAGATGGGGTTCTTCGACACACAGGAGAACATCCGAGCGCTGACAGCCACCTCTGGGAACGTGCATGCCGCGGTGGAGCGACTCCTTGGGAATTTTGGGCAATAGACCAAAAAGCTATGTCATGTTAGTAGTTGGCGTCGTGAGGTTTCATTGGTTTTTATATACCCGGTCGGATTGGAAAGGCAGCATCTCCGTCTAGATTCTAAGCCTTTTTAAGGCGAATAAACCAGTTGAGTCTCTATTGGCTCTCCTTTGCATACATACATGTCGTGGTTAAAACAGTGGTGTACTGGTACTTTGTTGGGTCGGTGTACATACATATTGGATCGTGGGGTCTTAATGCAGTGTACATGGCCGTTGTCGCTCTATCCTGTATGCTGGTGAGTTCCTTCATTCAAATGTGCAAAATCTGTTGATTCTCTGTAAATGCCTAGATGGAATCACGGATTGAAAAGGCTTTTGTTCTGCCAGAAGTAGAGCTTGCCCCTCGAAGCACCGAATCCTTTTTGTAGGTACCCTCAGCCGCAAAGGTTGCTCTGTACACATGATGCTGTTCTGTAATTTTTATTGACTGTCCGACGTTTTCCTTGTAGTTTTCTCGGCAAGAAGGCGGCCACGACGCAAGGACGCGTTACAACTGAAACGAGCACAGGTCGTGGACGGCCGCTATAGCGAACGTGTAACCTCGCAGCTCACCGCGAAAAATGCAATGCTGTGGAGTGCAGGCATGGTTTCTAGCGGGAAAACAAACCCTTTGTTACCCAGTGGCTTCCCAGCAAAGACGGCGACGAACTGATGTTGCCTACACGATATGTCGCTTCTGCCGTGCCATGTGAACGGCATCTGCAAAAATTCCCATTCCCCGCCCCGTTCACACCCAGTTCCGTTTTCTGCGTGCGCTTATCTGAAGATCACGGCGAAAACCGGATTTGGTGAATGCCATTTTTTCTGGACGGCGAGCGCCGGGGGGAGAGCGTGTGGTGGTCGCGCGGGCACTATCCGTCCACCCACCGGCAGAGCCTGGCGCAGGAGCGCGCACACGTAGCAGCACGGACTAGCCGGCCTTTCGAGAGCCTGGCACGCGACAAACCTTTATCGCCCTCTCGTTCCCGCTATAAGAAGTAGACGGCCCGCGCGGCGAGCCTCGCCTTCGCCTGACCGTAACTCTGCCTCGAGCCCTCACCGCCGGCCGCCGTCGAGTCGTTCGCCATGGACCCCTACAAGGTACTCACTGCATGCGCTGCCTCTGGTTTCCTATTGGCTTCAGGTCGCTCGCGTCTCCTGCTGTGTTCTTGCTTTTGGTTCTCAACTCAACTGTGGTTTCTCTGTTGTTGTGCTGGTGCAGTACCGCCCGTCGAGCGCCTTCAACGGCCCCATGTGGAGCACCAACTCCGGCGCCCCCGTCTGGAACAACGACAACTCCCTCACCGTCGGCTCCCGAGGTACCGCCATCTTCCCTTCCGCTTGTACCCCTGCCTGCTCATCGTTTAATCACGGCGTCGAATCCCGAACCTAGGCAGCAGTTAGGACAGAGAACACACCGGGGGCTGCTCATGCTCATGCCACTATAGCAGAGCACACGTACCTGCGTCGTAGCTTTGTTCAAGTCACCGGGAATACCAGCAGATTTGAGCTGGTAGCACACAAGTAGACTCAAATTGACACACGGGAATTCAGCTGGAATTACCCAGCCAACAAATTAACTAGCCCACCTCACAGAATACCGAAGCCCAATTAATTGTACACACAACGGTCGTAACTCATCCAACAAATAAGGGTTCATGTAGCTTCACATCATACTCATGCGGCAATCACAACAAACAATAGGCCATACTCACGTTCATCGAGCGGCATGCTTTATGAGCAATCACATAGGTGTGATAACATAGAACTTCATTTATTATCTTGTATATAGTCGTTTTTCATTAGAAAACGCTATGTGATGATAACATATTATGTTACTCTATGTGGCATGCATGACCGATGATGCCTATGTACCGTGACAGGCCCGATCCTGCTGGAGGACTACCACCTGGTGGAGAAGATCGCCGACTTCGACCGGGAGCGCATCCCGGAGCGGGTGGTGCACGCCCGGGGCGCCAGCGCCAAGGGCTTCTTCGAGGTGACCCACGACATCTCCCACCTGACCTGCGCCGACTTCCTCCGCGCCCCGGGCGTCCAGACCCCCGTCATCGTGCGCTTCTCCACCGTCATCCACGAGCGCGGCTCCCCCGAGACCCTCCGCGACCCACGCGGGTTCGCCATCAAGTTCTACACCCGGGAGGGCAACTGGGACCTGGTCGGCAACAACTTCCCGGTCTTCTTCATCCGCGACGGCATGAAGTTCCCCGACATGGTGCACGCGCTGAAGCCCAACCCCAAGACCCACATCCAGGAGAACTGGCGCATCCTCGACTTCTTCTCCCACCACCCGGAGTCCCTCCACATGTTCTCCTTCCTCTTCGACGACGTCGGCATCCCCGCCGACTACCGCCACATGGACGGCTCCGGCGTCAACACCTACACGCTCGTCAACCGCGCCGGCAAGTCCCACTACGTCAAGTTCCACTGGAAGCCCACCTGCGGCGTCAAGTCCCTCCTCGAGGACGAGGCCGTCACCGTCGGCGGCACCAACCACAGCCACGCCACCAAGGACCTCACCGACGCCATCGCCGCGGGCAACTACCCGGAGTGGACCTTCTACGTGCAGACCATCGACCCGGACCACGAGGACCGCTTCGACTTCGACCCGCTGGACGTGACCAAGACGTGGCCGGAAGACGTGGTGCCGCTGCAGCCCGTCGGGAGGCTCGTGCTCAACCGCAACATCGACAACTTCTTCTCCGAGAACGAGCAGCTCGCCTTCTGCCCCGGGATCATCGTTCCGGGGGTCTACTACTCCGACGACAAGCTGCTGCAGACCAGGATCTTCTCCTACTCCGACACGCAGCGCCACCGGCTCGGGCCGAACTATCTGCTGCTCCCTGCCAACGCGCCCAAGTGCTCCCACCACAACAACCACTACGACGGGCTCATGAACTTCATGCACCGCGACGAGGAGGTGGACTACTTCCCCTCCAGGTTCGACCCCGCCAAGCACGCGCCCAGGTACCCAATCCCGTCACGTACGCTCAACGGCCGCCGCGAGAAGGTATGTAGATATCCTACTGACATGCAGTACTCTCCACCTCATCTTCTTCTTGTTCTTACATGTGTGAGTGTGACAATATTGCAGATGGTGATCGAGAAGGAGAACAACTTCAAGCAGCCTGGGGAGAGGTACCGCTCCATGGACCCGGCAAGGTGCGTACCAAACTGTATCAATTCTCATATATAGCAAGCAATATTGTAAAGTCTAGCTGTGGCTAAATGGCAGTACTGTATAACTGAATCAAAATTGCATGCATGTGCAGGCAAGAGCGATTCATCAACAGATGGATCGACGCGCTGTCCGACCCTCGCCTCACCCACGAGATCAGGGCCATCTGGCTCTCCTACTGGTCTCAGGTAATTCATTCATCAACCATTCTTAAAAATGCATATTTTCTTTCTGAAGCAAATTAGCTGCATGTTCTCTGAAAAAAAAAGTAAAGATACTGATGAATCGCTTCTCTTGCAGGCTGACAGGTCACTAGGCCAGAAGCTGGCCGGCCGTCTCAGCGCCAAGCCGAGCATGTAAGGTCATCAAATGCCGCGCGGGACAATTCAAATCTGCTTCGGTCCTGGAAGCAAAGATTAAATTACGTATCCGACGCTGAAATTAAACTACTTTCAGCATACCGAGCCCTATTTTGAAAAGAGGACATATCGTTCTGTACCACTCATTCAATTCCGCGCATTGTCGTATGTCATTCATGTACTCTTTATGTAATATAAATAATTCGTACGTTGAGCCCGTTTCTCCTGGTACCCTCATGATTATTGTAAAGTACGTGCACACAACTTGATTCATAAACCGGATTAAGAATAAGTTCAAATGAATAGATTAATTATTATTAATCGTGTTTGCTAGCTTGTGTTATCCATTCGTGATTTGGGAAGGTACAAATGCGATGCCCTCGCCCGGTGGTGAAATTAAGATATGTATGATCCTAAAATGGAAGAGTATTCATAAAGAAAAACAAGTTTGCGATATGAGGACAATATATATTTACTAAATGCTTAGAATTGAGCTACCGTGATTACCTTTTTTTTAAGACAACTACCGTTATTGCTATAAGAACGTTCTTCGTGGCCCTTTTTGTTCTTTTTGAGTGGATTTTGGCCGTCAGTTGAGCTTAACTGCATAGGCTGGCCCAAATAAAGGCCTATGACCCGGCCTACAGCAGATGAGAGTTATCCGGTTCTAACATAATTAAAGATGATGATTTCTCCCCGAAAAAAAAAGAGATGATGACGAGAGCTTACTCACACACGGAAATGCAAATTCTCATCGAGCTTGCCAAATGCACATTGCGAATCAAAAGTTGACCTATGCAGCTTAACTACAAGAAACCGGTTACCGTCTGTATGCCGAGAACGGCTTGACATTTCGGCATCAATGTTCGGCCTTGTTTAATAACCAACCATATATGGAACGGATGCGTGTATCATGCTGTGAATTTTGTGACGTTGTAACCGGCATGAGGGCGGTATATATTCATTTCTTCTTGTGGTGTTCGTGTTTCTCTTCTTCTTGTTAGCTACTACTTCAGTTTCTAAATATAAGATGTTTTTAACTTCTTAGATTGTTTTTCAGATTCAGATGTATGTAGATACGTTGCGGTATATATGTTTGCTCATTCGAATCTGTATCTAATCACTAACGACGCATCACCATGTATATAAATAAATATCTAATGCTAACGACGCATTCCGAATACGGAACCGCCCAATTATATATAGATCAAAAACCATGTACGCGACCACGGGAAAGGGACCCAACAGGGCATTATCTTTATCGGACTGCACCCCCACACACGTAAAGATACACCACCACACGCTCCCCCAGGTTAATCTAATCGGCCATGAGCTAGTGGAATCTCCACATTTTTCTATGGGAATCTCCTTGTTTCCGGCCGTGCCCGATGAGAATCAGTCGGTAGACGTTTAACAATGGAATCTTGAACCAATGGCACCTCACTACGTACGCCTGATTAACCTGGCCATAAGTTTTGCAGTGCCAACTAAGTTAGCTCTGAATCTCGGTTGGTAATTTAGTGCAACTGTGTCCATGGTTCCCGGACAAGTAGCTAGCTAGCTGATACTCTTAGAAGTAGTAGCAACGAAGACCAATGGCCACGCTTGTTAGAGCAACTCCAGCCTTTGGTCCTCCAGGCCGATTTGCTGACATTTTTTTTGTTGTTCGGGTGCCTCCAGCGAAAAAAACTCAGCCTGGAGACGCGTCGATTTCCAGTCGCGCCCCCCAACCCGTCATTTTTTCTTGGCGAGTTTTGGTCGAAAAATAAGTCATAGAACATCATTTTTATAGCAAATTCATTATTTTGAAAGCAAATTTATCATTTATATCAAATAATTCGATATAAAAATTAATACAAATAATTTAACAAATCATAATTTTTTAAATTTTTTTAAGACAAATTACATAAATCTAGACCTCGACTTTACGCCTCTATAGATGATTTGTTGCAATTGCTGATGTACTACTGGGTCTTCTTGTTTCCGGCCGTGCTCGATGAGAATCAGTCGGTAGACGTGTTTAACAATGGAATCTTGGACCAATTGCGCGTCACTACCACTACTAGGAAAAGGCTTATAGGTGGATTACTTAGCCGTGGCGCACCACTATTTTGGTGTGCCACGAGTATATAGCCGTGGCGCACCAGACACAGATGCGCCACGCGTAGGACATTACCCGTGGCGCACCAAAATAGTGGTACGCCACGGCTAAGTGCAGGCTGGGCTGACGGAGGGGCACCCTCCTTAGCCGTGGCGCACCACTATTTCGGTGCGCCACGGGTAAGAGTATAGCCTCTCGGGGCCAAATTTTGACCCCACATAGCCGTGGCGCACCAAAATAGTGGTGCGCCATGGGTAACCTCTTACCCGTGGCGCACCGAAATAGTGGTGCGCCACGGGTAAGTTTCCTGTTTTGTGCTCCCATGCACACACACACACCCCCCCTCCCCCCCGTGATCGCCTTTTCAGTTTTGGAAAAGCTAAAAGAAAATGTTAAAAAATTCAAAAAATAAAATCCTTTGAGATGTGATTATATTACGTAAACTAGGTGTTAGGAAAATTTTGAAACATGAATTTCGATTTATTTTGCAAAAAATCATTATGGAAGAGTAAAACGGCGATAACTTTTGCATACGAACTCAGATTTCGACGTGTAATACCTTAAAAAAAACTAGAGAAAAAAACACATCCAATCCAAATTGCCTACGGCCTTTTGAGCCGTTTTTTGCCTACAGAATCCCCAAATTCGAAAGGGAAGACCTATTTTTTTGAAGTTTAAGTTTTCTGGCAGGAAAAATAAATAAAACTTACCCGTGGCGCATGGACGAGATGGTGCGCCACGGGTAGTTGTAATACTCGTGGCGCACCACTATGAGATGCGCCACGAGTAACATGGGGGGCAACACCACGATCCGACGGCTCCCAGCGATCCGACGGCTCCCAGCGATCCGACGGCTCACTGCGACTTAAACTAGCACACAATCCGTGTGCTTGTCCATTCTTGTCTCTGATTGGTCGAGAGGATAAAGGACTGGATTGGCACAACTCCTCCTCTCTTCCTCCTATACTCCTCCTCCTCCTCCTCCTCCTCTCTTACTCCTCCTCCTCCTCTCTATCTCATCCTCCTCTCCCTTCTCCTCTCTCCCTTCTCCTCCATCCTCCTCTCTCCACCGCCGACCGGTGAGCACCTCCACCATGGCACCATACTGTTGGCCTTCTCCACGACGGCCGGTGAGCACCTCCACCATGGCGTCCACCTCCACGCCAACGAGGACCGGCGGCCGGCGAGCACCTTCACGCCGACGAGGACCGGCGGCCGGCGAGCACCTTGACGCCGACGAGGACCGGCGGCCGGCGAGCACCTCCACGACGACGAGGAGTGACGGCTGGCGAGCACCTCCACGCCGACGAGGAGCGACGGCCGGCGAGCACCTCCACGCCGGCGAGCACCTCCACGCCGACGAGGAGCGACGGCCGGCGAGCACCTCCACGCCGGCGAGGACCGACGACCGGCGAGCACCTCTACAACGTGATGAGCACCTCCACGACGACCTCCATGTCGCGGCGCAGGACGGGAGCTGCCGGACACGCCGACGTGGGTGGCCGGTGGCTCTTTTTTTTTAAATTCAGAAATTCATAGCCGTGGCGCACCAAAACTAGGTGCGCCACGGATATGTGCATATAGCCGTGGCGCACCAAAACTAGGTGCGCCACGGGTATGTAAACATACCCGTGGCGCACCTTGTTTTAGTGCGCCACGGCTATATGCACATACCCGTGGCGCAGTGGTACATACCCGTGGCGCACCTTGTTTTAGTGCGCCACGGCTATGTGCACATACCCGTGGCGCACCAGGACCCCTGCGCCACGGCTATTGTGTTACCCGTGGCGTGGCAATCCGTGGCGCAGCCCCCTGCGCCACGGGTAAGCTTTTTTGGTACGCCACGGGTAAGCTTTTCCCTAGTAGTGTACGTACGCCCGTGTAACCCTGGCCATAAGTTTTGCAGTGCCAACTAAGTTAGTTCTGAATCTCGGTTGGTTTAGTGCAACTGTGTCCATGGTTCCCGGACAAGTAGCTAGACTCCTAGAGGTAGTAGTAGTAGCAACGAAGACCTTGGACCTATGGGCACACGCTTGTTCCCGTTCAAGTAGCTCATACGGTGCGTAACTAACTATGCGACGAGATGATTGGCAGAGGCGGATTTCCCGGGCCTGGGAGAATCAGCCGGCACACGTTTCAACGAAATCTTGGGCCAATAGCGTGCTAAGTACGGACTTACGGAGTACACCATAAGTTTTACAGGGCCAGAAAGTTAGAGCATCCCTAACAGATCCCGGATAAGCCCCGGACCCAAAAATAACTGATTTTTTTCTGGATCTGGAGCGACAAATCCGCCGGAACAGGCACCGGATAAGCCCCCTACCGGATAAAAAATTTCGGGGAGCAAAAAATTTCGCCCCCTACTCTACTTGTTACGTTTTTTCCACCGATTTTCCCTCACCCCACACTCTTGGCGCGAACTGTCATGCGCGGAACTTTCACCTGCGCCTTCCGCTCGAGCTCGGCGCCGTCACCGCTGATCTCCCCGCCGCGACCCTCCCATCGCCGCCGCGTCGCTGATTCGGGTGCCATGGACCCGATCCACGCTCCGCCCGTCCTCTCGCCCATCGCCAGATTCCTCCTGCCGCCCGCAATGGCGCAAGCGACCTACCGCGCCTCCGGCGGCCGGCGTCCCCGTCGCCGTACCAATTCCAGTCGTCCCTGGTGTGAAACGGAAGCGGCTTGGCGTGGTGGGCGTCGCCGCCCGTCCTCCTCCCTCTCCAATCATCCTCCTCGTACTGTGCAAGGCTACCCCGCCGCCGTGGCTGTCGGGGCGCACTACTCGAAGCCGAAGTCGCGCGCCACCGGGGCCGAAGGCACCGAAGAAGTCCAAGACTCCGGTGGTCCGAGGCCCTCCTCCTTGTGGATCGGTTGCCGGTCAAAGCTCCGCCGCCCCCTACGCCGCGCCCAACATGTTCGATGAAAGTCCGGAGAGGTAAATTTCTTTTCTTTGTCTCGTGCACTGCCCATTCGCGTGGTCCGGAGCTAAGCAATTGGTATGTTTTAATTGTGTAGCTATCCCGAGTATTCATCATACACACAAATGTTGGATGAGAACTCGGTCAATCTCTCGGCTACTCCACCGGATGATGGAGTTGGAGGTGGTGGTGCTTCGACTTCGGACATTATTGATGTTTGATACTTCAGATTCACTATCAAGTTGATTGATTGCGCATTCTTTTGGACAATTTAATTGCTATCTAGATCGCGCATGATTTTGGTTGTGTAGTAGTTTATGTAGTAGAATATATTTATATTCGGTGAGAGATGTTGAGATTCTTTTATTATTCGGCGAAACTCTTATATTATATGTCTCATTGTGCCAAATGATGAAAAACTTGGTATCCGGTACCGGTACGGCGCGGACCGGATACGAGATGTCCGGTATCAATTTATCCGGGATCTACTAGAGATGCTCTTAATCAAGTGTGGGAGTGCATTGGCGTAAATGGACACGTACACTAGGTTGTGATAGACTCCCTCTTTATCGTAATATACATCATAATATAAGATGGTTTAGGTATTCCCACTTATCACTTCTATATACATCCATATGTAATTTGTATGGGAATATCTAAAATATTTTATATTATGATACCGGGGGAGTATATACGCCCGTAGGTTTAACTTTGACGCCATTTATAAGAATACAAATCTTGGGTCCTTATTCCCGGTCAAGCAGCTAGCTCATGTGATGTAGCCCAACCCACGTCCATCACCATGACAAGCCATCCGACACATGCCAAGTCACCATGGGCGTCAAAGGTGAACTCCTTCCTATTCGAGATCTCATTTCCTACCCTTGGAATGGTATGCTACTTGAGCATCCGCCCATTTGTATTGCTAGGTTTGACACGATGGATACGAAGCCGATGGGAGGTGCCGAGGAAGCCCAAGAGTTGATTTCATCCAAGGCGTACGCGTGGATGAGAAGAAGGAAGCGGCATGGACGAGCAGAGGAAGGAGGCGGAGACAGGCCAGCCGGCCCAGGCCGGCCCCCAGGCCGGCCACCCATCAGACGCAGCCGGCCTCCAGGCCGGCCCAGGCCGGACCACCAACAGACGCCGCCGGCCTCTAGGCCGGCCCCCAGGCCGGACCACCCCCAGACGCCGCCGGCCTCCAAGCCAGCCCAGGCCGGCCCCCAGGCCGGACCCCCACCGTTCCGTACTAAACTATAAATAGCTCTTCCCCTTTTCCATTTTGGGCAGAGAAGAATGAACTAGAGTTGAGCGTTGCTCCTACCCGTGATGGGTTCCTCCGAGGAGGATGATGAATCTCTTGTTGTAGCTACTCTTTCACTTAGGTGTCTCTAGTAGTGCAAACCAATCTTTCACTGCGGTGATTCTATTGGATCGGTGGACCGGCCGGTAAGAGAAATCGGTTTCATTAAGCGTGTTGTTGACTTGGGTTTTGGGATCCGGAGGCTGCTCCGCTGGGGGTTTGTTGCCGGGTGATTCTCCTTTGTAGGCTTCGCGAGTTATCCCCACGATTTGCCCTTTTTCCCCCTCGCGTTCTTCGTTTCCACCTCCGTGTTCTTAGTGTTCATCCTCTTCCCCGCCTCAAATCCGTGAAGATCGGGCAACACCCTACATCATATGGTATCAGAGCAAGGGTTGCCACGGATTGGCCTTTGTTTCCACCCCATATCCACAAAATTTTTCTTTGATTTTGCTAATTTCGAAAATTTCCAACAAAAATAGCCCCAAATTGCTTTTGGATCGATCTGAGATTCTTTTGAGTTTTGGTAGGTTTTGATCCGTGGATCCATTGCTATACTTGTTGATCTACCTCACTTTGCGTTCCCATGGCCAAATTTCATTGATTTCCCCTCCGATTTGGTGTTTTTCGGGCAGTTTTTCCGCCCAAATCGCGCATTTTCGCATTCCGGGAAGGTAGCCCGGCCGGCCTCCAGCCCGGCCTAGGCTGGCCTCTAGGCCGGACCCCCGGCAGAAGCCGCCGGCCTCCAGCCCGGCCCAGGCCGGCCTCCAGGCCGGTTCCCCTGCTGAAATTTTGTTTTGGCCATAACTTTTCACTCCGGACTCCGTTTTTGGTGATTTTCGTCTCTAATCGAAGCTACGGACAAGCTCTACATCACCACGGCGGTTGATCCATCATCTATTGCCACCATATTTCATGAGCAAGGAAGGGACATTCCACTCCACCGGGTGAAGATCGTCGACGAAAGGTATAACATCCCCGAACCTTCTCCCACCTTGCATCACTTGTTAGCCAAGCCATTTGTGCTTATCTTACCTATTGAGACTAGCTCATCTATGATTGCTTGGACTTTGCACACTTGATACCTCGTAGTGTTCCGAGCAAACCTTGTATGCGCTAGTTGATATAGTTCTTGTTGGCAAGCAAGTAAGAGGCAAAAGAGAAAAGAGAGTAAGAGGCCAAAAGAGAGCATATAAAAGAATCAAAAGAGAGAAAAGAAAAAAGAAAGATCCTCATTGCCATATCTCTTGTAGGTCGCGCTAGCTCGATGAAAAATTCATAGGTGTGGTATCTTTGTGCAAATCTTGTAGCCCACCAATAAATTGCAATCGAGTTGGTTTCTCTCTTGTACTTGTGCGACCCGAGCTTTAGTCTTCGCTAGGTCCATCGCTAGCTCATTTTTGGTTGCACAAGTCCCACTTATCAAAGCGTGTGTTTCTATGTGCTTCACTCCTATCCTTTGAGATCGACTTGTATTTGCTTTGTGGTCATCGTGGTTCTCTACTTGCCTTTACAATATCTTGGTTTCCGGTTGTTCCATTTGCTTTCCACATTTCATACCTATCCACTCATAAGCCGTGTGTGTTTTGGAGTTGCGTTTGGATCTTTGAAATTCAAGTCACCCGCATTCTTGTGTATCGGTTTCTCTTGGCATGGTCCATTAGTTCCAATACTATCTACTAGGTGAGGTTGGTTTCTTAGTTCCTCCCACTCCACATATATATACACTTGTCTTGTGATTGACCATGTCTAGTGAGAGCGGAGCATCCTATGGAGGCCATGATGATGAGAACATGATGAGCGACAACGACTTCGGCGCGCCAAGCATGGATGACATCATGAGCGACAACAACTACGGCGCCCCAAGCATGGATGATATGGTGGACCTCGACATCGACGACACCTCCACGAGCATGGACTACATGGCGGAGAACCACCACTACTACGACTACGATGCCGCAACCGTCCACGACATGGAGAGCTACACCGACTTCGAGCCCACAAGCGTCAACGCCATGGTGGACCGCTACAACGACTACAACTCCAATGATGTGGCGGGACCCTACATGGACTACGACTCCTCAAGGCACGTCAAGGATCTGCCACGCACTACACATCATGTGGATGACGACACCGACGATGAGTACCCACCTCGGCGATCCTCAAGACCAAGAACTCAAGAGCGCCACCGCCGTCAAGAACCTACAAGCTCAAGGAGACGGAGCTCAAGGCATCTTCGCCTAGAGGACAAGGAGACACGCCCTCCTCCTCAACGTCAAGCTACCTCACCCTCGAGACGGCGGCCAATGCAAAGTGCCTATGCACACGAGTCTTCATCAAGGAACTCCAAGGATCTTCATCGGTGTACGTCTACTCATGATCATCATCGATGTCACTATGAGGACTCAAGCTACTCAAGGCCACGCCATCACGCATCTACATCAACTTCCAAGATGGCGGCAAGTACACATCATATGGAGTCTCCTCCGCGCGCCACAACCAAAAGAGCGTCCAAGCGTAGATCACACTCCAAGACGGACCGGGACATGCTTCTCAAACTCAAGGCCGACCTCGATGAGTTGAAGACCAAGCTCGACACCGACAATGCCAACTTCGAGATCGAGCAAGCCGAGCTCAAGACCATCCGCGAGGACTTCATCGCCGGCTTATCCAAGTTCTTCAAGCCCTCACATGAGGCTTCACCAAGAACATTGTCCACTCCACTACAAGATGGTGACCATGAAGATGGCGAGAAGACGGTCGAGCATGGGATTTTCCCTTCGACCAAGGAGGCGAGCATTGAAGAGGCTACCACTTGTGACGGCGAGCCAAGTGAAGAGGTTGAGCATGGGAGTGTCCCTTCAACCAAGGCGTCAAATGGAGTTGAGACTACCGAGCCTATCCCTATGTGCTTGAATGATAAAATGGTACCAATCCCATGTGAGCATGAGAGCCACCTAGCCCACTTGAGTGAGAGTGCAAGTGAGTTGAGTGCCTCCACCATATGCGAGATTGAGTGCTTCCACTTTGAGGGAATGAGTGATACACACCTTGAGTTGGGAGAGGTAGTTGATAGGTCAAGTGAGGACATTTTGATTTCTAACAACTTACCATCTACCTCTAGTGTGTTCTCTCATGTTGTGCTAGGTTCCATGGATGATGAGACGCCAAGCCTCGACATAATGGTGCCTATGATGGAGAAGATGTACATGGAGGATGAAGTCGATGCCACCCCATGCTTACATGAAGATGTACAAGTCGGCTACATGGACGCCGCTACCTCTACCACAACACCTACTTCTCATGAGCGGGACTACAAAGGTACGCATATGGGTGTTGATGATGCCATGATCCCACTAGTGGACATGATGACTTGTGATTGCTTGCATGCTATGGATGATCCTTTTGATGTCACATATGCTTTGTTCATATTCCCATGTGATACCTTGTTTCAAACCAATGTTGATCATGCGGAATTATCTATTTGTGATGATGTTACCACATGCATGCCTTGTTATGAAACTTTCGAATTTTCTCCCATTGTTGCATCCAAGAAGTTGAACAATTTCTCTTTCCAATGCTTGGTTTGCAATAATGTTGATATGATGTCTTATGAGAATGCCCCCATAGCTTTCTCAAAATTTGGAGATTCTTCCTTTTGCCATGTTGAGAATTTACCCTTCCTTTTGCATATTGACCACTCACATATGTCATACATTCCTTTTGATATTGGTGTGTTTGGTGATGTGCAAATGGATAGATGCGTCATAATGGATGATGCATTCATGTACCATGCACACAATTTCTTTTTATGGAATTTCGTGTGTAATGGCTCACGCTTCATAATGTCAACCTCAATTGAGCATGAGTTGACAAAAAGAGCTCTTGAGAGCATTTACCATGAGAGTTGTGGCTCCGACCAACCTCTATTTCCTTTTCCATGTTTTGCATCGAACAAATTGAACAATTGCTCTTTCCTTTGGTTCGCGTGCAAACATGTGAGTGCTTTGGTTTTCCTTTGTGACATTCATGCTCCCTTGATCTTCCTTGTAGATAATTTATGTGTTGCCGCAAACTTGATGAGCAATTTCTCTTTCCTTATGTTTGTTGGTCACCATAATGATATTTTGAGCATGTCTTGTCATGAGACCTTGGGATGTTATCTTCTTGGTGTTGCAACAAAATTGATGAACACTTGCTCTTCTCGTTGCTTTGTTTGCACCCATGATGGCGATGATAAGAGCCTCTCTCACCTTGTGTGGTTCACAAACCTCTCTTTCCAACGCTTTCAATGCAATGAACATCATATGGTTCAAAATGAGATAGCTTTCTTAGCCTTCTCAAATTTTCGTGGAGATTTTGTGTTCCCAAATGTTGAGGATGTTTGGACGAGTTGTTTGCACATTGACCTTGCATTTGTATTCCATTCCATATATTTGTGTTGTGCTAATGGTGTTATGAACAAATTTGGACATGTCATCAATGATGTGCTCCTCTATCATGCACACACATATTTTGCTTGGTCTTTGGTGCGTATAGGTATCAATAGCGGCATGGTGACTTCCACTTCAACGTCGAGACATCTATCTCCTTCACTTGATGGGGACGTGCTAGCGTCGTGAACGACGCTTTTCGAAGGAGGGGGAGATGATGTAGCCCAACCCACGTCCATCACCATGACAAGCCATCCGACACATGCCAAGTCACCATGGGCGTCAAAGGTGAACTCCTTCCTATTCGAGATCTCATTTCCTACCCTTTGGAATGGTATGCTACTTGAGCATCCGCCCATTTGCATTGCTAGGTTTGACACGATGGATACGAAGCCGATGGGAGGTGCCGAGGAAGCCCAAGAGTTGATTTCATCCAAGGCATACGCGTGGATGAGAAGAAGGAAGTGGCATGGACGAGCAGAGGAAGGAGGCGGAGACAGGCCAGCCGGCCCAGGCCGGCCCCCAGGCCGGCCACCCATCAGACGCAGCCGGCCTCCAGGCCGGCCCAGGCCGGCCCCCAGGCCGGACCACCAACAGACGCCGCCGGCCTCTAGGCCGGCCCAGGCCGGCCCCCAGGCCGGACCACCCCCAGACGCCGCCGGCCTCCAGGCCGGCCCAGGCCGGCTCCCAGGCCGGACCACCCCCAGACGCCGCCGGCCTCCAAGCCGGCCCAGGCCGGCCCCCAGGCCGGACCCCCACCGTTCCGTACTAAACTATAAATAGCTCTTCCCCTTTTCCATTTTGGGCAGAGAAGAATGAACTAGAGTTGAGCGTTGCTCCTTCCCGTGATGGGTTCCTCCGAGGAGGATGATGAATCTCTTGTTGTAGCTACTCTTTCACTTAGGTGTCTCTAGTAGTGCAAACCAATCTTTCACTGCGGTGATTCTATTGGATCGGTGGACCGGCCGGTAAGAGAAATCGGTTTCATTAAGCGTGTTGTTGACTTGGGTTTTGGGATCCGGAGGCTGCTCCGCTGGGGGTTTGTTGCCGGGTGATTCTCCCTTGTAGGCTTCGCGAGTTATCCCCACGATTTGCCCTTTTTCCCCTCGTGTTCTTCGTTTCCACCTCCGTGTTCTTAGTGTTCATCCTCTTCCCCGCCTCAAATCCGTGAAGATCGGGCAACACCCTACATCATCATGCCTCTCTATGGTCTCCGTCTAACCAGCTAACCCCTCCACCTCTAGTGTTGCAGTAGTATTAATTTGTTTCTGCAACATATGGGCTTGATCAATTATTATTACCCCATTAATTAGGGATGGCACCCGCAGGATATGGGTGCGGGTGGAGCCACCCCATACCCTTACCCGTGCCACCGAGCTTGCCCATCACCTGTACCCATACTCGTAAGCGGGTACAATTTTTTACCATATCCTTCACCCGTCAGGGTAAAGGGATACCCGTGGGTAAAAATACCCGCATTTGCAACAATATCAGTTGAGCCAAAAAAAAGAGCTGAGATAATGTGACCATACATAGTCATAAACAACAACACACAAAATATAGAGATCCCGATGGAGAGATGCGTAGCAGCGACGCAACGTATCTGCGTATGGTAGGCAGCAATTACCTACTAGGGATTTAATCTAGCGCTATTTACTCCTATAGATCACGGGATTATGGGACGGAGTTGAAGCATGTACGTATACCGTCCGATCGATCGTGGCTCTCCTTGAGTTGACCTGCCTAGTGCCTATGCGGGATTAGAAAATTAGGTTAGGTTTAATTAAACTAAGTCCCAGTTGACATAATTTATATGGGTACAAGGGCACGCGGGTATGGGTTATGCAATCCCATGCCCGTACCCGCTCTGCCCGATGGGCACAAGAATTTCCTATTTATATATCCATGGGTATTTTTTAGTCCCAAACCCTTACCCTAATGGGGTTTTTACCCGCAGGGTACGCGGGTACAGGGTACCCATTGCCATCCCTACCATTAATGCATGGTTTATGTGTGAGGTAAAATTGCAACTATATATAGGTGAATTTTCTCTGTACGGATCCAATGACGGTTTTGATTTTACGTCACATATTTGTCATGATAAAATTCCCAAAATATGACTATTTTGATTTGCAGCATCAAATTAGTATCATTAAAATTATTATGAGATATATTTTCATAATATATATACTCGGAGAGTACTTTTTAGTTATGTGTAACATATGTTTGTAAATAAGAACTAGTCAAAGGTACACAATGGAGACAGTGTCATTGTCTAAAACTGTCCATAGACTATTAACAACGTTAGCTAAATTCTTCAAATGAATCTCTCTCTTTGTCTCCCTCTCCGTATCGCTTGTGATTCTTGTCCGTATCGCTTGTGATTCTTGCCAGAGAAAAATAAGTTATTTGTCATTAGTTTAGTGTGTCTGATCTGTGGACTATTATTAATGCTTGGGTTTGTTTATACGCGGATACATGGTGCTTAATTAGTGAGGCCAGAGGTGCTAGCTGCGGTCGTGATTCAGGAAGTCCAATGGGAGGCCAATAACGTGGTTCGTGATCCACAGGTTTTCTCAAAAAATCCACAAGGATATGGCAGCTACCGGCTATTGATTGGTTCCAACCTATTGGAGTGTACAGGATGCCGATGGGTGTTGTTTCGACGCGCCAATGCATATTAGTAATTGCAATTAGTGGGGTCAATTGACCCCGATGATTTAAAGAAGTCCTTGGTAAATGAGTGACAAATATTGTTCGTAAGCAACAAATGACCCCATCGCAATGGAGATACCCCAACACTCTTCTGGGTAATGCTACCCTTAGAGAACAATATCCATCTCTATACAGTATTGTCCGTCATAAGTCATAAGAGCGATACAATAACTACGGTTATGCAGTCCTCGCCTCCGAATATGACGTTCGGACGAACTCTTTTGGGTCCACGACTTGTGATATGGAATGCCTTATTAGGACGACTGACATCGGTTCAGTTATCACAAGGAACAGATGAGTTCCGTTGGAATCTAAATACGAATGGTAAATTCACTGTAGATTCAATGTATAGAGCTTTGGTCCATTCTGACATACCAGATGATGGCAATAAGAAAATTTGGTCAATGAAGATACCATTAAAATTGAAATTTTTTGCGTGGTATCTTCGGAAAAGTTTTATTTTAACCAAGGATAACCTTGTTAAACGCAACTGGCATGGAAGTCCAAAGTGTGTTTTCTGTCCTCAGGATGAAACAATCAAACACCTATTCTTCCAATGCAGAGTTGCTCGTTCTATATGGTCAGTTCAAATAGCTTCTAGCTTACATCCGCCACGCTCAGTTGCAAATATTTTTGGCAACTGGCTGCATGGGGTTGATAAGAGGGATATAACTATTATTAGGGTGGGAGCGCTAGCCGTTATATGGCCGCTCTGGCTATGTAGAAATGACAAGGTTTTAACGACAATAATTCTTCTCTCATGCAGGTATTATACCGAAACACAAGTTTGCTCTGTTCGTGGTCCACATTGCAACGTGTGGAACATCGAGACCTTTTTATGGAGGCGTCTACACGACTGGAGCATACGACGAGGGATTTTTTTTTCCGACATGGATGGCCTAGGGATCTTCGGATTGGCCTCAATTCTACATAGGCGTGATAAAGATATGCTTGTGTTTTGTCTGTGTAATTTTCTATTTTATTTTGTTCGAATGTGTTCGGGCTGTGTGCATCTTGTTATGCAGAGGCTGGGTGTGGCATACTTTGTATCTACGATACATTGAAATGAAAATCCCCTTATAAAAAAAACACTCTTCTGGGTTGGCTTCGCCCATTTATAGTTATGTGCAGATCAAATCAAATTATTAATACAAAAATTAAAGATTCTTGCACGTAAACAGCTAGCTAGCCGACAGGGTTGAATGAATGATTAAGGCCGGGTTTAACCAACAACAGCATCAGACGGTGCAAGCCACCAGTGCGGTGGCCACCGAGGAGACTAGCTTTCGGGATGGTCAAGATACGTCGGCTTCGGAAGACGATAACCCTACGATTAAGGAAATTGCTGGTAAAGGGAAGCCCCCCCCCCCCAGCCAAGAAGCCTATATTCAAGCGTACTCTCTGTGCCACTCCTGCCCGCCAAGCACGGGCCGCAACTGGTAAGCCGTGATGTGGTGCTTGTGCTGGAACATGAGGGGTTTCGGTCGGAAGGGCCGCCGAACCCAGCTTAAAGATTATCTGAAGAAATCAAAAATTGATATCTTATGCCTCCAGGAAACAATTAGACAAGACTTTTCCCTCTCAGAACTACAAAACTTGATTGGAAATGACACGTTCTTTTGGTCGTGGATACCGGCTTCGGGACACTCTGGGGGCATTTTGTTAGGTATAAGAGAGAGCTCATTGGAGGTTGGGCGCATTGACAAGGGAGAGTCCTTTATCAATGCATCTCTCTACCACAAAGAGCTAAAATTCAAATTCGAGTTTGTGGGAGTTTATGGCCCAGCGGATCACGCGCGATCTCCTAGGTTTCTCCTCGAGGTGGACAACAAACTCTCTGCCTGTTCTCTGCCAGTTCTGGTTGCCGGTGACTTCAATATCATGAGGAGAGGGGCAGATAAAAATAACTCTAACATCAACTGGCCCCGGGTCAACACGTTCAATGATTTCATTACCAAGTTTAGTCTGCTCGAAATTCATCGATCCGGGGCGTGCTACACCTGGTCCAACAAACAACTGAACCCTGTGAGGAGCGTCCTCGACAGGGTTCTGGTCTCCGCGGAGTGGGGCGCCAAATTCCCCCTCTCTACGCTAGTAGCTGAAACGAGTATTGCACTACCAGGAAAAGGGCTATTAGTGGCGCACCAAAAAGAATTCTGTGGCGCACCCACAAGAAATGCCCATGCGCCACAGAATCCTCGCCACTANAACATTTCCTTCCTTGCCCGACCACCACCATGTAGTCATGCTCCTCGCAATCGCGGGATCGCCAACGTAGGTTGTCCGTCCCATTTGAGTTGTTAGCATAAAACTACCACTTTGCTGCTCAAATTTTGAAAAACCACCACTATACGTTTGTCGGACAAAATTCCATCACATTTTGGTTGTTTTTTTTTGCAATGTGCACTAATCTGATTTTGATGTCGAATTGACGGTGAAACTGACAATGGGACACAACCATCAGGATGATGTGGCACTATTTAACTTTCCAGCCTAATAAAATATTTAAAAAAATGAAATATGCCCAAACCCATGCTCCCAGGGTGGCTGGCCTGAAGGGCGCAAGCTCTGCTGGTCTGCCGTCTCCATCGTGCGTCGTGAGGCGGTTGACCTCGCTGTCGGCGCCTTCCACCTCCTGCCCCGGCCCGCAGTCAACCGCCTCTGTAGCCCCGGCGTGAACCTCGTCGGTCTGCGGTGCCCCGGCCACGGCAGCCCCTGGCACGGCTTCATCGACGCCCGTAGCCGCCGCCTTCGTCCCCGACCCAGGCCGATGCATCCAGGCGCTGAGGCTTGATACGTGTCAAACGTATTTATAATTGTTTATTGTTCCATGCTTGTTTTATATCATTGCTACATGTTTTTACTATGGTTTCATAGCATTTTCTGGACTAACCTATTAACCCAGTGCCAAGTGCTAGTTTCTGTTTTTGTTTGTGTATTGTAGAAAAAGCCCAAAAATGGAAGTGCTCGCAAAAATCTGATTTTTTTTTACAGAAATTCTAATTCACCAGAAAAATCTCGGAGCGAGAAGGACAACCCAAGAAGAGGCCCATAGAGGGCAGGCGGGTACCAGCCGTTGCCCCCTACTGGCCGCGGGTAGGGGCCACCCGTGCCCCTCGGGCATCGCCTCCGGACGCTCTTCGTACTATATAATCGTCACGGTGAAAAAACCCTAACCCCCGAAGGATTTTTCCAAATACGATTCCGAGCTCCGCCATTAAAAACTCTAGTTCGGAGAATGAAAGTTCCTATTCTGGCACTCTGCCGGGACATGGATCGACCTCCGGAGCCATCTTCATCGATGTTGCTGCTTCCCATGATGATGCGATAGTAGTCCCTCATCAGGGCTGATGCTTGTACCTGTAGCTATATGGTTCCCTCTCTCCCATGATGTGATCTTGATTGTGATCATGAGCGTTGTTAATCTAGTTGAATTATATGATATGTTCCCCTTCTTTATGTAATGAATATGATGTTGCTCACTTGATGATATGTAGTACAATTTCCGAAGTCATCGTTGTGATCACGGTGCCACGGTGACAGTGCGGGTGCCGTGTTTGACTCTATGGATAATAGATTAGAGGGCTATTTATCATGAGTTTGTTCTTCTTGTTGGATTGAATGGTGGAATTTTGAGGTTTCTTGATGCTTATGTTTAGTATAATCTCTATGGTGCCAAGGTGACAGTGCGGGTGTCGTAGATGTATTATAAAGAGACTATTCAACAGATATTTTGGGGCGTTTGTTAATACTATCTTTGAATGATGAAAGTAACATCGTGTAGTGTCCCTAGATGTGGAATACGAACTTTAATATGTGCTTTCGTAGCCCTACGTGATTATCATCTTGTTTTGATCCACATTAGAATGATCTATAAGTAACTCCTACCTTACATGTTTTTGGAGGAAGTATCGTATGTTTAATTATGTTAATGATGTTGAGAGTAGTTACTAGTGAAAGTATGAAGTCTAGGTCTTGTTTCCAACCATTGAAACACCGTTTTTAGTCACTTTTGCCACTTGTTCGCTTGCTGCCATATTTATTACAGAATTACAAAACCTTGTTTTAGCATCCATATTACCCATATTTTATCATCTGTTCGCCGAACTAGTGCACCCTATACAGCTGACAATTGTATTAGGTGTGTTGGGGACACAAGAGACTTCCTCTTCTTAATTGCAGGATTGCTTAAGAGGGATACGTTCACCTTACACCTCTCTATGTTTGATAAACCTTTGGTCACTCACTTAAGGGAAGTTTGCTTCTGTCCTACAAATCTCTGTGCTTGGAGGCCCAACAGAGTCTACAAGAATAGAAGAGTGTAGTAGACATCAAGGCTTCCCGTCGACCCAGGTGTTGTGCTGTTGTTGTGTTGTTTGGCGTCGCCTTCGTCCCTACGACCCCTCCCACGACTTCCTTCTGGGAACGTGACAGGCGATCCTGGAGACCAAGGATGGTGGCGCCACCTGGTTCCCGTGGTCCATCCCGTCGGCTCTAGTACTGAAAGAGCATTTTTTTCCCCATGTGTTGTTTTGGTAACTAATGAAAATCCTTATGAACTACTGTTTGCTTTGAGCTATACTTGTAGGTTTGGTCCATAAGCAATGCTCGATCTCCATATGTTGGAGTCAAGGCTAAACTAAGAAGATTATTGATACGTCCAAAACGTATCTAAATTTACAAACACTTTTGTTGTTGTTTTTCCTCTAATTTGCATGATTTGAATGGAACTAACATGGACTGACGCTGTTTTCAGCAGAATTGCATTGGTGTCTTATTTTTGTGCAGAAATCAAAGTTCTCGGAAAAATTACAGAAATTATATTTTTGCAGAAGACCCACGGAGCCAGAAGGGGGACTGCGGGGGCCAGCCACAGCCCCCAGACGCCACCTGGGCGCGGCCGAGGGCTGGTCGCGCCTGGGGCCCACCTGGCCAGGTGGTGGCTCGGCTGGCGACGCCCTTTTCGCCTATTTACTTCGTTCGACCTAAAAACGCCAGAACCCCCGATCGTTTTTCCAGAAAAGATACAGAGCGCCGCCGCCACCCTCGAAACCTAATTCGGGGACCTGAAGTTCCTGTTCCGGCACCCTGTCGGGACAGGGATTGTGTTGGAGATATGCCCAAGAGGCAATAATAATGATTGTTGTTTATCATATTTCTCCGTTCATGATATGTTTAATTCCATGCTAGAATTGTATTAACCGGAAACAAATACATGTGTGGAATATAAACGGTAATGTGTCCCTAGTCTTTCCTCTTGTGACTAGTTCATTTGATTAAGTGATGGTTAGATGTTTCCTAACCATGGATTTATGAATCACTTGATAAACGAAGTTTGTATCATGGGAGATGATATAATGGACAAGACTCAAATTAAATAGATGTCAAATATAGTTTCCTTAGACCATGAGATTATGTCACTCCTGCCTATCGGAGGAGAGCTTTGTGGACATCAAACATCACTTCGTAATTGGGTGATTATAAAGGTGGCTCTCAGGTTCTCCGATGATAGGTTGTTGGGTGGCATGTTTTAAGACTGGGATTTGTTCGTCCAACAGTTGGATAGATATCTCTGGGCCCTCTCGGTAGTATAGCATCCAAACGCTTGCAAGCATATGACTAAGTGGCAAGTCATAAGGGATCCTATTCTATGGGAACGAGTAAAGAGAACTTGTCGGTAACGGGATTAATCAGATATGGAGATATCGGTGGATTAAATCTCGGACAAGTAATATATCGTGAAACAAAAGGAATCGTATATGGATTAATTAAATCTCGGACATTGTGGTTCAACTAGTAAAGTACTTCGTCGAATATGTAGGAATTAATATGGGCATCCCGGTCCCGCTATTAATATGACATATTCACGAACCCGCAGAGTCACACACTTAACATTCGATGTAGTTAGGGTTCGAGATAAATGATGGTGAGAACGAATATTGATTCGGAGTCCCGGATAGGATCCCGGACGTCACGAGGAGTTCCGGAGTGGTCCGGAGAATAAGATTCATATAAGGAAAGTGGTTTCCGGAGGTTTAGAAAGGTTCGGGAATTTATCGGTAAAGTACCGGAAAGTTCTAGAAGGTTCTAGAGGGGTCTAGAAGTGGGGCCCATAGGAGTATGGGGCCCACAAGGCATGAAGGGGAAGTGGGCTAGCCTAATGGGCCAGCCGCACCACACCCTCAATGGCCCACTCGGCCAAGCTTCTAGAAGGGGGGGGGGGCCTAAACCCTAGGGGTTGCTTGGGGGCAAGCCTCCCCCCCTTGCCGCCGGCCCTAGATGGGGTGGGGCGCAGCCCCCCCTTGGCCCCCTATATAAGGAGGGGTAGGGGAGGGGGTGCGGCACCCAAGGACCACCCCATAGGTGCCCTAGCCGCACCACCCCCCAACCCTAGCCGCCGCCTCCCTCCTCCTCCTCTCTCCCGATAGCCGCTTGGCGAAGCCCTGTCGGATCTCCACCATACACACCACACCACCGTCGTCGTGCTGCTGATCTCGCGAACCTCTCCACCACCTCTTGCGGGATCAAGAACGTGGAGTCTTCATCGAGTTGTACGTGTGGATCTCTCGGAGGCGTTGCTCGTGCGGCGCTTGGACAATACATCTCCTCGCGACTAGACGAGTCTAGTTGCGGGGATCGACTAGCCAACCCCTGCCTCGACAAAACACTCACGGTTTTCTTCGAGGGTGAGATTCGATCTCCTTCTTGCTACCAACCTCTCGTAGATCGGATCTAGATGTTGGGTTTATTCCGCTATCTTTGCGTAGGAAAATTTTTGTTTTCTATGCTACGACCCTACAGTGGTATCAGAGCCTGGATCTATTCGTAGATGTTGGTGCGATTAGACACAAGTGTTGTGGGCGTTGATAATTTATGTTGCTACCTTCTCGCGTGCACTTTGCATCTTTGCGGTACTGTGAGATTGAAGCGGCCCGGACCAACTTTACTCGTCCATGCACGAGAGACCGGTTCCACGACTGACATGCAACTTGTTTTGCATAAGTGGCTGGCGGGTGTCTGTTTCTCTTGCTTTAGTGAAGGTGCAATTTTCAATGGAAGGCCTTTCAAAAGGATGAGTAAATCAGCAACTATTTTATCACCGTTGTGGCTTTGCGTAGATTAGAACGGTTCTATCTATTGACCCATTAGAAGCCACGTAAAAATTGCATAAACAAAGTAGAGGCGTCTAACTTGTTTTTGCAGGGTTTGTGATATGGTATAGCCCAAGATGTGATTATGTGTTGTATGCAATGATCATATTTTGTAATTGTCACGACTTGCATGTCGATGAGTACGGCAACCGGCAGGAGCCTTATGGTTGTCTCATATTTATTGTATGACCTGCGTGTCACTTTAAAACGCCATGTAATTGCTTTACTTTATTGCTAAGGTAGCTATAGTAGTAGTTGCAATAGTTGGTGGAGGCAATCATGGTGATGGCGCCACGAGCTGGTGATGATGGAGATCATGCCGGTGTCTTGGAGATGGAGATCAAAGGCACAAGAAAAGGCTATACCATGTCACAATTTTTGAATTGCATGTGATGTTAATCCTTTTATGCACCTTATGGTTTATGCTTAGATACGATCTCGACGGTAGCATGATAAGGTGATCTCTCACGTTAATATCAAGAAGTGTTCTTCCCTAGTATGCGCCGTTGCCAAAGTTCGTCGTTTTGAAGCACCACGTGATGATCGGGTGTGATAGATTCTACGTTCACATACAACGGGTGCAAGCCAGTTTGCACATGCAGAAATACTACGGTTTCCTTAACGAGCCTAGCATGTACAGACATGGCCTCGGAACACAAGAGCCGAAAGGCTAAACACGAGTCATATGAATGATATGATCAACATGGAGATGTTCACCTTTTGAAGCTGCACCACTTCACGTGATGATCGGTTATGGTGTAGTGGATTTTGGATCGTGTGTCACTAAACAACCAGAGAGATGTTGAGTTTAGTAGGAGTTTGTTTTATAATTAGATTATCTTTCGAACACAATATCATGAACATAGTCTAAACACCTTGCAAATAATGTTGTAGATCAATGACCCTTCCCAACATCACCATGAACTTTAACGCGTTCCTAGAGAAAGACAAGCTGAAAGACGATGGAAGCAATTTCTCAGATTGGTTTATGAATCTGAAAATTATGCTCAAAGCTGCCAAGAAACTGTATGTGCTAGATGCACCGCTAGGTGAGGCTCCAGCAGAGGAAGCGGCTGAAGACGTTAGGAATGTCTGGGCAGCCCGTTCTGAGGACCACGAGATAGTTAAGTGCGGTCTGTTGTACGGCTTAGGACCTAAACTTCAAAAGCGTTTTGAGCACCATGGCGTTCATCAGATGATCATTGATCTGAAAGCTATGTTTCAGACTCAAGCTAAGGTGGAGAGGTATGAAGCCTCTTCTAAGTTCTTTAGCTGTATGATGGAAGAGAACAACTCCGTCAGTGAACACGTGCTCAAGATGTCTGGGTACGGTGATCGTCTAGCGCAGCTGGGTGTTGCGATTCCCAATGAGTTGGGGATTGACCGTGTTCTCCAGTCACTTCCACCTTGCTACAAAAGCTTTGTGATGAACTAACATGCAAGGGATGGAGAAAACTCTTCCTGAGCTTTTCGCGATGTTAAAGACCGCGGAAGTGGAAATCAAGAAGGAGCATCAAGTGTTGATGGTCAACAAGACCACCAGTTTCAAGAAAAAAGGGCAAAAGAGACAACTTCAAGAAGGACGGCAAGCGAGCTGCCGGGCCTGCGAGGAAGTCAAGGAAAGGCCCTAAGTCTGATACTGAGTGCTTCTACTGCAAGGGAACCGGACACTGGAAGCGGAACTGCCCCAAGTATCTGGCGGACAAGAAGGCTGGCACCGTCAAACAAGGTATATATGATATACAAGTTATTGATGTGTATTTAACAAGTGATCGTAGTAGCACCTGGGTATTTGATACTGGTTCAGTTGCTAATATATGTAACTCGAAACAGGAGCTGCGGAATAGTCGACGCTTGGCAAGGGACGAGGTGACGATGCGCGTTGGAAATGGATCAAAAGTTGAAGTCATCGTTGTCGGCACACTCCCTATGCACTTACCTTCGGGATTAGTTTTAAACCTTAATAATTGTTATTATGTGCCTGCGTTAAGCATGAACATTGTATCTGGATCTTGTTTATTGCGAGACGGTTATTCATTTAAGTCTGAAAACTTTGGTATTTCGATTTATATGGATAATACCTTTTATGGTCATGCACCTGAGAGGAATGGTTTATTTCTATTGGATCTCGATAGTAGTGATACACATGTTCATAACATTGATGCCAAAAGATGCAAAGTGAATGATGATAATACCACATATTTGTGGCACTACCGTTTGGGTCACATTGGTGTAAAGCGCATGAAGAAACTCCATTCTGATGGACTTTTGGATTCAATTGATTTCGAATCATTTGAAACTTGCGAACCATGCCTTATGGGTAAGATGACTCGAACACCCTTCTCCGGCACAATGGAGAGAGCAACAGACTTGTTGGAAATCATACATACCGATGTGTGTGGTCCGATGAGTGTTGCAGCGCGCGGTGGATATCGTTACTTCTTGACCTTCACCGATGATTTGAGTAGATATGGGTATATTTACTTAATGAAACACAAGTCTGAAACGTTCGAAAAGTTCAAAGAATTTCAGAGTGAAGTTGAGAATCATCGTAACAAGAAAATAAAGTTTCTTCGATCCGATCGTGGAGGCGAATATTTGAGTTACGAGTTTGGCATGCATTTAAAGACGTGTGGAATTGTTTCACAACTCACGCCACCCGGAACACCATAGCGTAATGGTGTGTCTGAACGTCGTAATCAAACCTTATTGGATATGGTGCGATCTATGATGTCTCACACAGATCTGCCACTATCATTTTGGAGCTATGCATTAAAGACAGCCGCATTCACTTTAAATAGGGCTCCATCAAAATCCGTTGAGACGACTCCATATGAGTTATGGTTTGGCAAGAAGCCAAAGTTGTCGTTTCTCAAAGTTTGGGGTTGCGATGCTTATGTGAAAAAGCTTCAACCTGATAAGCTCGAACCCAAATCGGAAAAATGCGTCTTCATTGGATACCCTAAGGAAACTATTGGGTATACCTTCTACCACAGAACTGAAGTCAAGATTTTTGTTGCCAAGAATGGTTCCTTTCTAGAGAAGGAGTTTCTCTCGAAAGAAGTGAGTGGAAGGAAAATAGAGCTTGACGAGGTTATTGAACTTGTTCTTGAGATGCCGAGTAGCGCAGAACTGGAAGTTGTTCCAGAACAGCCATCGCCACCTGAAGAAGGAGCAAATGATGTTGATCATGCTGTTTCAGTCAAGGCTGCTATTGAACCTCGCAGATCAACGAGGGAACGTACCGCTCCTGATCGGTACGACCCCGTCATGAATGTCATGTTGTTAGATAATGATGAACCTACGAATTATGAGAAAGCAATGATGAGCCCAGACTCCGATAAATGGCTAGGAGCCATGAAATCCGAAATGGAATCCATGTATGAAAACCAAGTATGGACGTTGGTGGACTTACCAAACGACCGTAAGGCCGTTGAGAACAAATGGATATTCAAGAGAAAGAAAGACGCTGACGGAAACGTCACCGTGTATAAAGCTCGACTTGTCGCAAAGGGTTTCTGACAAATTCAAGGAGTTGACTACGATGAGACATTCTCACCCGTAGCGATGCTGAAATCTGTTCGGATCATGTTAGCAATTGCCGCCTTTTATAATTATGAAATTTGGCAAATGGATGTGAAAACCGCGTTCCTTAATGGTCACATTAAGGAAGAGTTGTACATGGTGCAGCCCGAAGGTTTTGTTGATCCAAAGGATGCTAACAAGGTATGCAAACTTCAGAGATCCATCTATGGACTGAAGCAAGCATCGCGGAGTTGGAATCTCCAGTTTGATGAAGTGATCAAAGGGTTTGGATTTGTCCAAACTTATGGAGAAGCCTGTATTTACAAGAAAGTGAGTGGGAGTTCAGTTGCATTTCTAATACTATATGTGGATGACATATTATTGATTGGAAATGATGTTACACTACTTGAAAGTGTAAAGTCTTATTTGAATAAGAGTTTTTCAATGAAAGACCTTGGTGAAGCGGCGTACATTTTAGGCATAAAGATCTATAGAGATAGGTCAAAGCGCCTAATAGGGCTTTCACAAAGTACATACCTTGACAAGGTTCTGAAGAAGTTCAGAATGGAAAATTCAAAGAAGGGGTTCTTACCAATGTTGCAAGGAAAGGTTCTGAGTAAGACTCAGAGTCCTGTTACGGCAGAAGATAGAGAGATAATGAACAATGTTCCTTATGCCTCTGCGATAGGCTCTATCATGTATGCCATGCTATGTACTAGACCAGATGTGTGCCATGCTGTAAGTTTGACCAGCAGGTACCAAAGTGATCCAGGAGTGGAACACTGGTCAGCTGTCAAAAATATCCTTAAGTATCTAAATAGAACTAAGGAAATGTTTCTCGTATATGGAGGTGACCAAGAGCTTGTCGTAAGGAGTTACGTTGATGCTAGTTGGGACACAGATCCGGATGATTCTAAGTCTCAGTCCGGATACGTGTTTATTCTGAATGGTGGCGCTGTGAGTTGGAGGAGTTCCAAGCAGAGCGTGGTGGCGAAATCTTCAACAGAAGTGGAGTATGTTGCGGCCTCGTCGGCAGCAAGTGAAGCAGTCTGGATGAAGGAGTTCCTCTCAGAGCTGAGCGTGGTTCCAAGTGCGTCAAGACCTCTGGCCCTGTACTGTGATAATACAGGTGCAATAGCTCTTGCCAAGGACCCGACTTCACACAAGAATACCAAGCATATTAAGCGCCGCTATCATAATTTGCGTGAGAATGTAAAGGATGGTGACATAGAGATTTGCAAGGTGCATACGGATCTGAATGTGGCAGACCCATTGACTAAACCTCTTCCACGAGCAAAACATGATCAACGCCGAGAGGCCATGGGTGTTAGATTGCTACAAATGTAAACTAGATTATTGACTCTAGTGTAAGTGGGAGACTGTTGGAGATATGCCCAAGAGGCAATAATAATGATTGTTGTTTATCATATTTCTCCGTTCATGATATGTTTAATTCCATGCTAGAATTGTATTAACCGGAAACAAATACATGTGTGGAATATAAACGGTAATGTGTCCCTAGTCTTTCCTCTAGTGACTAGTTCGTTTGATTAAGTGATGGTTAGATGTTTCCTAACCATGGATTTATGAATCACTTGATAAACGAAGTTTGTATCATGGGAGATGATATAATGGACAAGACTCAAATTAAATAGATGTCAAATATAGTTTCCTTAGACCATGAGATTATGTCACTGCCGTCTATCGGAGGAGAGCTTTGTGGACATCAAACATCACTTCGTAACTGGGTGATTATAAAGGTGGCTCTCAGGTTCTCCGATGATAGGTTGTTGGGTGGCATGTTTTAAGACTGCGATTTGTTCGTCCAACAGTTGGATAGATATCTATGGGCGCTCTCGGTAGTATAGCATCCAAACGCTTGCAAGCATATGACTAAGTGGCTAGTCATAAGGGATCCTATTCTATGGGAACGAGTAAAGAGAACTTGTCGGTAACGGGATTAATCAGATATGGAGATATCGGTGGATTAAATCTTGGACAAGTAATATATCGTGAAACAAAAGGAATCGTATATGGATTAATTGAATTCCAGACATTGTGGTTCAACTAGTAAAGTACTTCGTCGAATATGTAGGAATTAATATGGGCATCCCGGTCCCGCTATTAATATGACATATTCACGAACCCGCAGAGTCACACACTTAACGTTCGATGTAGTTAGGGTTCGAGATAAATGATGGTGAGAACGAATATTGATTCGGAGTCCCGGATAGGATCCCGAACGTCACGAGGAGTTCCGGAGTAGTCCGGAGAATAAGATTCATATAAGAAAAGTGGTTTCCGGAGGTTTAGAAAGGTTCGGGAATTTATCGTTAAAGTACCGGAAAGTTCTAGAAGGTTCTAGAGGGGTCTAGAAGTGGGGCCCATAGGAGTATGGGGCCCACAAGGCATGAAGGGGAAGTGGGCTGGCCTAATGGTCCAGCCGCACCACACCCTCAATGGCCCACTCGGGCCAAGCTTCTAGAAGGGGGGGGGGGCGGCCTAAACCCTAGGGGTTGCTTGGGGGGCAAGCCTCCCCCCTTGCCGCCGGCCCTAGATGGGGTGGGGCGCAGCCCCCCCCTTGGCCCCCTATATAAGGAGGGGTAGGGGAGGGGGTGCGGCACCCAAGGACCACCCCATAGGTGCCCTAGCCGCACCACCCCCCAACCCTAGCCGCCGCCTCCCTCCTCCTCCTCTCCCCCGATAGCCGCTTGGCGAAGCCCTGTCGGATCTCCACCATACACACCACGCCACCGTCGTCGTGCTGCTGATCTCGCGAACCTCTCCACCACCTCTTGCGGGATCAAGAACGTGGAGTCTTCATCGAGCTGTACGTGTGGATCTCTCGGAGGCGTTGCTCGTGCGGTGCTTGGATAATACATCTCCTCGCGACTAGACGAGTCTAGTTGCGGGGATCGACTAGCCAACCCCTGCCTCGACAAAACACTCACGGTTTTCTTCGAGGGTGAGATTCGATCTCCTTCTTGCTACCAACCTCTCGTAGATCGGATCTAGATGTTGGGTTTATTCCGCTATCTTTGCGTAGGAATTTTTTTGTTTTCTATGCTGCGACCCTACAGATTGAAGGGAAATCGTCGCCATCGCCATCACCATCGCCTCTCCATCGACCATCCATGTGTGAGTAATTCCCCGCTGTAGGCTGAGGGGATGTTAGGGATTGGATGAGATTGTTCATGTAATAAGATGTCAGATTGTTAGGGCATGATGCCTAGTATTTTGTGGGAGTGCTTTTTATCATTGTTGCAACTTGGTGTGCTTAATGCTTGACACTTAGGGTCCGAGTGCCATGTTTTCAGATCTGAACATATTATGATAAATGTTGTTTTGGATCATATCTACAAGTTGTTTGCACCTGTTATTGCCCGGAACCCGAGGCCCCAAAGTGACAGCTTTTGGGACAACCGGAGGGGATGGTTTTGACTTGAGGATCACATGTATTCATTGAATGTTAATGCTTTGCTCCAGTACTTTGTAAAAGGAGTACCTTAATTACCTTTCGGTTCCTCATAAAGGCCCCGCTAACACGGGATGGTTGGACAAAAGATGTCGTGCAAGTTTCTCATTGCGAGCACGCACGACTACCTACGGAATACATGCCTATGCTTATTAGCACCTCGATACTGTTTGTTTGTTTATCTGCATACTGCCTTGTTAATTATTTCATGAACTATCTCATCCATGCAGCGCCCGTATTTACATTCCCATGCCTACGGTGTTTTAATCCTACTGTCACTACAATTGCTATTATTGTTGTCTTTACATTATTACTGTTGTTACTCTATTACTGCTGCTGCCATATTAAAGTTGCTACTGATAAATTGCACCAAGTGAGTTACTTTCCAGGTGTAGCTGATCTGACAAATCAGCTGCTAAGGCTTATAAATATTCTTTGGCTCCCCTTGTGTCGAATCAATAAATTTGGGTTTTACTTCCCTCGAAGACTGTTGCGATCCCCTATACTTGTGGGTCATCAAGACTATTTTCTGGCGCCGTTGCCGGGGAGCATAGCTCTATTTATAAGTTCACTTGGGAGTTATTCTGTCTGCTGCAATCTATTCTTCATTAAGAAGGATAAGCGCGATCCTAAGTTTCCGATACTACCATCCACCACAAGGAAAGGTACTGCTCTCAACTCTAAAGCCGCTTTTGATTCACCTACTGTTTTGAATAAGCTTGTTACACCACCACCACCGCACACTTCACATGTTGCTTCCGCTAGTTCTGATACTGTGTCTGATGAATTTGATGATGCCTCTACAATATTAGATGAGTCTGGCTCTCTAAGTCCTTTTTTGGATTCTATGGTTACTAAATCTAAAGAAATTGAAACTGGTGAAATTCCTAATGAAAATGTCATTACACCTGCTATCTCTCCTGAGAAGGGGAATTATGGTAGTAGTTATCCTGATGATGCTTATGTTGAAATTGATGATGAATTCATTAGAGCAAGTATGGAAATTGACACTTCCGATCCTGAGATACGGAAGAAGCTTCTTGAAAAACATGCTATGAATTATAAAACTGCTCATGATCCTGAGTTTGCCACATCTCCTATTAGCATTACTGAAAAGGATTATGATTTTTCTGTTGACTTGTCACTCATATCTATTGTTGAAAATGAACCTTTTGATGGAAAAGAAAATGATAATGCTATAGAACACATGAGTAAACTCACTACTTTGAGTAGGTTGTTTTCTGACGATAAGAAGAAACAAGGTTATTACATAACAAAGCTTTTTCCCTTTTCATTGAAAAATGAAGCTAAAAGTTGGTTTAACAATTTAGCTAGTGGATCTATCAAAAGCTTTGATGAATTAGTAAAAATCTTCTTTGAAAAATATTATCCTGCTCATGTGCAACATGCTGCTTTGCAAAGAATTTTCAATTTTAAACAAATTGAGAAAGAGTGTCTACCCGAAGCTTGGGGGAGGTTTTGTGCCTTACTCAGGGCGCGGCCTGGACACAAGATACCTAAAAATGAGCTCATGGATATCTTTTATAATGGACTAACAGATGAATCTAGAACATATCTGGATAGTTGTGCTAGTTGTGTTTTCAGGAAAAGGACTCCGAATGAAGCTGAAGAATTAATGGTTAAAATAAGACAGAATCATGATGATTGGTCGACACCCCGAGCCACCACCAACACCACCACCAGTGTCGGCTCAGACATCAAAGAAGAGGGGCATACATGTGCTAAATTTTGAAACTATGCAGGAAGCAAAGAAATCTCTTAAGGGGAAAGGTATTAAAGCTAAAGAAGTTACAAATCTACCACCTATTGAAGCGTTATGTGAGCCTATCACTCATTCCCCTATGGTAGAGGTACACTCTCTTCTTGATTTTAATGCTAGTGATGTTCCTCATAGGAAGCCTCCTGATTAATGTTTGGATGAATTTGATAATTTTATTGTTAAGCAAACTCATTTCAATACGTAAGTTCAAAATCAATTGCAAGAAAAAAATTATATCGTTCAAAATTTGCATGGCGTTCTAGAAAGAACTGCTAATGATGTTAAAGGACTTACCAAGCATTTTACCAAGGTTCAAACTCAACTTGAACAAATCGCTATAGTGCAAAAAGATTTGCTTGCTGAAACTTTTTAAAAAGGATGATAAACATGCTTTTGGTATTGCAACTAGAGGTGGTGCTTCTACTCAGGATCCCTTATATCTTGAGGGACATCCTAAAAGAATTGAACAAGAGTCTCAACTAGCTGAGAATAACATTGCTAGTCCTCCTAAAAAGAAAAAGGAAACAAAGAAGCATAAAGAAGTAGGAGAGACTAGTGAGTTGGAAATAGCTAAAGAACCTGTTTTAGAAAATCCTAATAATATTTCCATCTCTGACGCTGAAACTGAAGATGATAATGAACCTGTTAATGATATTGATAAAGACAATGAGCCCAATAAAGAAGGAAGTGATGTAGAACCTGAAAAGCCTCCTAAAACTAGGAAGTATAATAAGGAAGAACTTATTGCTAGGAAGCATGGTAGCGAAAGGGAACCTTGGGTGCAAAAGCCTATGCCTTTCCCTAACAAGAATTATAAATCAAAGGAAGAAGAGCATTATAATAAATTTTGTGAGTGGATGAAACCTCTCTTTTTGCAAATCCCTTTGACTGATGCTATTAAACTGCCTCCTTACTCTAAATACTCCTACTGAGGAAATTTCCACTATGCTTGCTAATTATTCTTTTAATGAAAAAATTCCAAAGAATCTTGGAGACCCATGTATTCCAACTATTCCTTGCTCAATTAAGAATAATTATGTTAGAACTGCGTTATGTGACCTTGGTGCAAGGGTAAGTGTTATGCCTTTCTCTCTTTATAAAAGGTTTTACTTGGAAAAATTGATAACCACTGATATTTCTTTGCAAATGGCTGATAAATCAACTGCTGTCCCTATTGGCATTTGTGAGGATGTCCCTGTTCAAGTGACTAATAATTGTCTTATCTTAACTGATTTTGTGGTGCTTGACATGCCTGAGGATGATAATATGTCTATTATTCTTGGGAGACCTTTCTTAAATACTGCAGGGGCTGTTATTGACTGCAACAAAGGGAAGGTTACTTTCAATGTCAATGAAAAAGAGCACACAGTTTATTTTCCAAAGAAGGTTGACAAGGTCTATGGTCTGAATTGCATTGCAAATATTAAAACTATCAAGATAGGAGAAGTTGATTGTCCTATATATGATCATCACAAGGAATATCAATTTCTTATGGTTGGGACAATAGCCATCAAGTTTGAGGTAACATAATTGTTTGGTGGAACTCAAATTTTTTGTGTTATATAAGATAAGCTCGAAGCAAGACTTGATCAACCTTGTTCTCAAATTTATTTTATATACATGAACAATGATTTCCATGTTACTTTTGTTTGATGATTGTGTCAGCACTTCTGTGATTTTAGTTTTTGGTTGGTTTTTCATCTTTTAAAAAATCATTTTTTGAGATTTCAACTCGTTTATAACCCTGAAAACGTCCAGAAATCAAAGTTGTCAAAATTTTCTGAATTTTTTTATGCATTAAATGGGGCCTTGTAGTAACAAGGGCTGCCAAAGGGGACCCACCATGTGGGCAGGTGACCCCTGGCCGTGCCTGGGTGGCACCTGGGGCCCACGAGGCCCCCCACATGGTGAGCTTCCTCCCCATTCTTTCTCTCTCTCGACTTTTCACTCCACCATTGTCCAAACCCGTGTTCTTGCTGTTCTTGCTCGAGATTTTCGATCTACTTGCTCAGCCCATCTTTTCTGCTGAGATTTGGATCATTTGCTCTCCGGTATGTGACTCCTCCGCTTATCCAATCAAAATTTTGAATGGTTAAGTATATCTTGAGTATTTTGCTGCTGTAGGTAACTTGTTTAGTGAGCTTGCATGCTTGTGTATGAGCTGGATAATTGGTTTTGATGCATGGTTTAGCTCTCTTTTAGTTCCTATAGTGTTACCCATGAATTTTTCTTTCTAAAATCAAGTTTTATGAGGTTTGTTTAAAAATTTCAGAATAAGAAGATGGATTGGTATGACTATGGAAACCCTCCATTCGTGCCAACGAGTTTAGTTGAACCTCAGGTTATGGAGGTTGAGCGTGAAGAACCTGTGTATCCTTCCATTTTCCCTTGCAAAGATTTTCTGAGAGCTGCAGGTATTCTAGAGGATTTCAATGAACTAATCTCCAATGCAGGATTGGAACATTTTGCAGCTGATGAGCTTCCACAATATGCAAAATTAACTATGCCATTTGTGCAAAGTTTTAGATTCCACAATTCAAGAGATAATCCCACTGTGTCATTCAACATTTACCACAAATCTGTGGATATGCGACTTTCTGAGTTTTGCAGGGAGATTAAAGTTCCAAGTTGGGGAACCACCCGAAGGATTAAGGAGGACTCTAGGGAGTTCAAGTCCCTCTTCCTAGAATTTTTCCAAGGAAAGAACCGCATCGCTGACAACGGTAGGATTCGAAATATTCAATTTTCAGCCGTCGGGTATCTTGCTCACTATATCTCTAGAGGTATTTTAGCAAGAGGAAATGGAAGCAAAATTTCAACTCCTGACTTGGTCATTCTTGATGCCTCACTCACTAGTAATAGAACCTATAATATTGGTGCATTGATTGCTCGGCGTCTTTCCACTAATAGTGTGAAAGGGCCATTCTATGGAGGCGTCATTGCCTCTCGTTTGCTTTCTTACTCCGGGTTAAGCGTTGATCCAACTGATATTAAATTCTCATATGCTAGACTTGATCTTCATTCCATGAAGCTTCATCATTTTGTCACCCGTTCCTCCACCATCGATAACATGTTTTATGAATTGTTGTTTGCTTCTAACTCTGAGCGACTAGTTCGTCTTCCAGCACCTCTTTTGTTTAACCATGATGCCAGGAGAGGATGGGCATTTGAGGAAAACGAGTTGGATGCCTATTTGGAGTCCCAAGAGGGGCACGAGGAGCACACAACTGAGCATGAGCTTGCACCAACTGGAGGGGAATACACCCCAACTTATTTTGGGGAAGGCTCCTCGCACTGCTACCAGGACGCAGGGACTTCCTCGTCGCAGCCACCGGAGCCGACCTACCCCACCTACGATGCGCCAGGGTGGAACCCATGGGGCGGCAATCACTGAGTCCCAACTTAGGCCAAAAGCCTAAGCTTGGGGGAGTACGTATTCTTACCGACATTTCACTCATTTATATATCTTAGTCGGTTTATACGTTCCTGCTTTGTCTATCCATATTGTATCTTCTTGATTTAGTTTCTTGCAGTAGTTTTTGTCTTTTGAAGTTCAAAAACCCAAAAACATTTCCTCTTTTCTTCTCCTTTTAGTTTTCGGTTTGCCCTTGTTTTCTTTCTTTTCTTTTTCCTTTTTCGGTTTCTTCTTTTTGTTCTTTCTTGCTAAATTGAAAATCCAAAAAGATTTCCTTCAGTTATTTGTTTGCTTCCCTTTGTTCTTAAAATTCGAAAATCCAAAAATATTTTCCCTTTTCTCTTCCGTTTTGTATAGTGGATGCAGGGTTCGACCAGTTCTCACAGCGTCGTTTGGGCTCGATCTTTATTTCCACATCATTCGGTCATGCAAGTGAAAGAGCAATAATGACGATATTTGGTGAAGTGGACATGGTAAATGAGCTGGTATGAACTCTATTTGTTTTCTCTTTTGTACATATACTTGTCCGGATGATCATGCTTTGGCTCGTCCTGATATTTAATTGTATTGGTAATGTGTACTTGGTAGTTCATATTTTCCTATGATTAGTTTCATTCATCTAGGAGTGAATAATTTGCCATGCAGAAATTAACATGTACTGCTTCATTCATAATTATTATGGTATTGTGGTATCCTCCTCTGAATAATTCATGTTGGATTGACTTGGCACATGTTTACACATGATCGACTAAAAGAAAGTCTCATGCCTCGCTGAACTTTTTGCCCCAAAGTATTGATATCACTTTTATGCCTTGTTTAATATTGTTTTGTAGCAAAGCATGATTATGACAAGTATTGCTCTCCTAGTTGTCACTTCCTAGTCTTTTGCTAGCCTTCACTTGTACTGAGCGGGAATCCTGCTTGTGCATCCAAAATCCATAAAACCGGTCTTTCCAAAGTGTCCACCATAAATTCCCATATGTGGTATTTCTTTGCCATTCCAAGTAAATTTTTCATGTGCTACCTTTATAATATTCAAAATGCTCCTTTTTTATGCCCCTGTTTTTAAGCTAATGAGGAAGCAGTAAGAGGCTAGTTATAAACTGTGACGAGCAAGGTCATTTCCCTCCTTTCACCCGGTGTTGATGTTTCATGTCCTCACTTGAATTTTACCCGAGAGCGGCTTAAGCAAAATATAAATATAACTCACCATTCTCCTCCGCACAATGAAAATCTGAGAAATCAGCTCAACATTGGTTAGTGGTGAAACAAAGGAGAAAGAGGAATGTACTCGTTCCTCTAAAACCAGCCGCTCTCAAAAGTCTAAAAGCCTTGCTTCAAATAGGGGACTAGCTACTCTCTTTACTGTGAAGTCGTTGACGAAAACATGCATATCTCAAAACTGTTTCACTCCTGTTTCATAAAAAAATAAAAGGCTCTAGCACATGACTAATCCCTTCTTCCCTCTGCAAAGGGGCTGTCTTTTACTTTTATGTTGAGTCACCATATCCTTCTTTAAGCACTTCTTCGAGAGCATAGTTGTCATTCTTAGTATAATGTGCTTTGTTGCAAAATACTATTAACTGAGTTATAACTGCGATGTTTCTATCTTTGATATTTTTGTTCTACTCTCCACTTGAATTTCGGAGATGCTCTGCATTTATGTTTTGCGGTATCAGAAAGGGCTAGCGAGATACCATAGTAACCATACTTTATTTTGAGCATTGCAATCTTGTTAATAGCTGTATGCCATATTATTAATTCCAAGTATGTTGGAATCTTTTCATATGATTAGATGGATACTAAGTTGCATTTCTATTATGATTTTTATCATGCACTTGTTAAAGTTTTGATCATAAGCACAACTATGTTTACATCATGAGAATCAAATGTGTTTGTAAAAGTTTCTTTTATCGCGTTCAGTTTATCAACTGAATTACTTGAGGACAAGCAATATGCTAAGCTTGGGGGAGTTTGATACGTCCAAAACGTATCTACTTTTCCAAACACTTTTGCTGTTATTTTTTCTCTAATTTGCATGATTTGAATGGAACTAACATGGACTGACGCAGTTTTCAGCAGAATTGCATTGGTGTCTTATTTTTGTGCAGAAATCAAAGTTCTCGGAAAAATCTGGAAAAATTCCAGAAATTATATTTTGGTAGAAGACCCACGGAGCCAGAAGGGGGACTGCGGGGGCCAGCCATAGCCCCCAGACGCCACCTGGCCGCGGCCCAGGGCTGGCCGCGCCTGGGGCCCACCTGGCCAGGTGGTGGCTTGGCTGGCGACGCCCTTTCGCCTATTTACTCCGTTCGACCTAAAAACGCCAGAACCCCTGATTGTTTTTCCAAAAAAAGATACAGAGCGCCGCCGCCACCCTCGAAACCTAATTCGGGGACCTGAAGTTCCTGTTCCGGCAACCCTGTCGGGACGGGGATTGAAGGGGAGATCGTCGTCATCTCCATCACCATCGCCTCTCCATCGACCATCCATGTTTCCCCCATCCATGTGTAAGTAATTCCCCGCTGTTGGCTAAGGGGATGTTAGGGATTGGATGAGATTGTTCATGTAATAAGATGTCAGATTGTTAGGGCATGATGCCTAGTATTTGTGAGAGTGCTTTTTATCATTATTGCAACTTGGTGTGCTTAATGCTTGACACTTAGGGCCCGAGTGCCATGTTTTCAGATCTGAACATGTTATGATAAATGTTGTTTTGGATCATATCTACAAGTTGTTTGCACCTGTTATTGCCTGAAACCCGAGGCCCCATAGTGACAGCTTTTGGGACAATCGGAGGGGATGGTTTTGACTTGAGGATCACATGTATTCATTGAATGTTAATGCTTTGCTCCAGTACTTTGTAAAAGGAGTACCTTAATTACCTTTCGGTTCCTCATAAAGGCCCCGCTAACACGGGATGGTTGGACAAAAGATGTCGTGCAAGTTTCTCATTGCGAGCACGCACGACTACCTACGGAATACATGCCTATGCTTATTAGCACCTCGATACTGTTTGTTTGTTTATCTGCATACTGCCTTGTTAATTATTTCATGAACTATCTCATCCATGCAGCGCCCGTATTTACATTCCCATGCCTACGGTGTTTTAATCCTGCTGTCACTACAATTGCTATTATTGTTGTCTTTACATTATTACTGTTGTTACTCTATTACTGCTGCTGCCATATTACTGTTGCTACTGATAAATTGCACCAAGTGAGTTACTTTCCAGGTGTAGCTGATCTGACAAATCAGCTGCTAAGGCTTATAAATATTCTTTGGCTCCCCTTGTGTCGAATCAATAAATTTGGGTTTTACTTCACTCGAAGACTGTTGCGATCCCCTATACTTGTGGGTCATCAATTATATGTTGATCAATGTTAGAGTATATCACGGTTAGGTTAGTTTTGGTAGTTTAGAATTGTAGTCCAAGTCTATCTCTATTAGGTTTCTTAGCCCCCAAGTATTTTCACATGTATAAACAGCCCACCGTGGCTCATTGTAATCACCAAATATCAATCAATAATATTTCGCAATACATCTTCTTTCATGGTATCATAGCAGTTTCGTTCCTTAGCGTAGGGTTTAGCCACCGCTTCCGCTGCGCCGTCCCCGGGGAGATCTTCTCCGCCGGGGGCTGCGCAAATCGTAGATTAGATCTCGTCCAATTTTCTCGCCAATCATAGATTAGATCTCGTCCAATTTTCTGACCGGCCGCTGGACCGGCGTTTCTTCTACTTTCGCTGATCATAGATCGGATTACGTCGCCCACCGCTGCATGTCGTCATCGCGTGCCTCTACTCCGACCAAGTCGTCCACTCAGCTCCGCCAAGCCTCCACGCTCCATCGCCGTCTTCATCGTCCACGCATCTCCACTACGCCGGCTCGTCTTCGACAACGTCAACCGGGAATCAAGCACGTCCTCGAGTACGCACCTCGCCATCAACATCGGGCTGCACCAACATCACCGTGGTCATCATCACCGACAACCATCTACACCAACATCGCCGCATCGTCGCCGCCACCACCGATCATGGTCAACGTCAATGCCAAAAGGATTCTTCTTCGCCGAATCTGGGTTAAATCCCCAACATCTACTACTGCAACAACTTCAATCTACTCCAACAACAACAAACGTCGTCTTCGTCCATCATGACCTCGTCACCAGAGTCGGAATATCCTTTTTATTTTGTTCTTCTTGCAACCCCTTCGTCTACTCTGAAACCAACGATGGAAACCGACCGTCAAACGGAGAATCTGCGTTGCTCCTCCAACCGACTCTGACTCGCATGGTTTGTGATGGTCCCTGTCTTCGCATGACCGGTACTGGCAATACCGGCGTGTGCCTTCGTCCCCGACACTCTCCCGAGTTTGGCATGCTCGGCACGGCATGCCGCCTACCTCAACTACGTCTACATCCACGACAACAACGTCTACCTCAACAACAACAACAATAACAACAACGGCAACTTCCCCAGGCTCAACGACGACGACATCGACCACAATACCAACATCAACGACTTCCTCAACGGCGACTACAACTACATCATGCACGGCACCATCGACCACGACTACAGCGCCCACACCCTCGGCTACATCGACATCAGCATCAAGGGCTATCACCTCGGCTCCCTCTCCAGTTCACAACTCCAGATTATCCTCCAGTCAGACCGTCCGCGACGCTCCTGCTATTCGTGTCACTACCAATCCGACTGCGGGGGGTGTTAGAGTATATCACGGTTAGGTTAGTTTTGGTAGTTTAGAATTGTAGTCCAAGTCTATCTCTATTAGGTTTCTTAGCCCCCAAGTATTTTCACCTATATAAACAACCCACCGTGGCTCATTGTAATCACCCAATATCAATCAATAATATTTCGCAATACATCTTCTTTCAATCAAGGCTAAGTGCATGTTGATTAACACACAAGGCTAGTGATGTACCATGAGGGAACATATGATCTCATGGTATGGTA
>QRDG01000667.1:0-133019 GCA_012064385.1 Puccinellia tenuiflora | reverse complement strand
CAGGTGAAGCACTGACTCTGCATGCATATGACTTACATCTTCATTATGGCTATTTCTGGATCAGTTCATCTCAATCTCTCTGTCTTCTGTCTTATCCTGTTAATCCAGAGCAGTTGAACCTAGAAATGATTAAAATCTGCCATTTGAAACTTATTTCTGAACTAGAACTTGCCTAATAATAGCCAGAATCTCAATGAATCCAATTTGAATGGACTGCTAAAATGCAATCAAACAGAGCACTGTTCATCTTCATGCTATTGTTCACCACCGGCACCATCATTTTACTTTACTTGGGGACAAGCAAAGGTTTGGGTCTGGGGGTTTGATCATCAGCATCATTTTTATGCATAATTCATAGCTCTAAAACAACTAAAAACCTCATTGCAATTAGTTTCCAAGCTTCATTTATATGAATTTACAGTGCAAACTACTTATTTTTCAGTTCATGTGCAAAGTGCACACTCTATTCAGAGAGAAAGGTGGCCATGATCGATAAGACCTAATCAAGCAATGCGCACCAGGGTAGCAACATTGGATCCCCTGGGAAGCTGAGAGGCAATGCAAACGAGTTTGATTGGAGAGAGGGAAAGAAGATCAACTTGGGGAGCAAGGAAGACATAAAGCAAAATGGTGAAAAAGTGGAGAACACCCATGTGCCTCTCGCGGCTGTGAGAAAGGAAGGAAGCTACCTCCTCTCCGAACTATTCCGCCCAAGCAGGAAAAGGTGTATAAAACACCACCACAACCACAGCAGCATCAATCAATCCATCCATCCAGCCAGCCGCATCCCCATCCCATCCTCATCCATCAACAGCCAACACCACACAACCTTTTTTCGCAATCTCTCCCACTTTCCACCAAGAACACCCCAGAACAGCAAGAACACAAGAACCGAAGCTAGAAGAAGATCCAGAAAAGCAAGATCAAGATCAACATGAAGATCAGGAGAAAGAACAAGGCCTAGGTGATCTGAAGCTCAGGAACAGCTACTCTACATCCACACCTGTCCTCAACCTCTTCTTCCTCTGCTTTCGACGGTTTCAGTGAGCTTAGCCAAGAACTTCTCCCTCTCCCCTGTGTAATCCTGTCGTGAATTGAGAGGATCATCCATCTACGAGCGGACCTTGTGATATCTGGCTGTGCAGTGACTTGAGTGACACAATTCTCTGCCTTTACCGAATATTTGCATGATCTACTTGTTGTGTTTTTTTCTGGCGTGTAGGCGTCACTGCATGCTTGGTGTGTGCAATTCCCCCTTTGCCTCCAATTGCTTGTTAACTCACTTGGATCTGGCTTGACAACCCAGCAAAGAGTGATCTTTGTGCTTTGATATTTCTCCTCCTAAAACCTGCTAAAAACCATTCCTTGCATGACTAGTCTCTGCAACTTGAACACACAAAATCTTGTCCCCTGTCTAAAACTTGCTTAGATCCTGTTAGGCTCTGGATTGACAACCCCGAGGCTACAAGTTCAATTCTGAATTAGTTGTAGTTTAATTTTCTTGCAAAAACCTTTACCTTTCTTCCTAAACCCTAAAAACCTGAAAAAGATTGATTTCGACCCAGTCACTGCCAACACTTAGAACCATCATAAACTTGTTGATCCCTGTGGAGACGATAACAAACACCCCCCTAAAACTACAGTAGATCATTGAGTATCCCGAATCACGGTTTATCTCAGTTTGCCCGAATCGCCGTTCATATCGGCTTGCCAGATATCACGGCATCAACCCATATCTCCGAATCGCTGTTTATGTCGGCTTGCCAGAAATCACGGCATCACCCGTTCATATCGCTAAGTATCATGGCATCGACAAGTGTGTCAGATCACCACATATCTCGGTTCGCCTTATATGCCGGCAAGGCCTGTGGACGTCATGTCCGTAATGCCAGCAAGATTCTGGTGGACCCCGCGTCCAAAAACCGACATAGCCCATGTCGGCAATATGTCGGTACCGCCCAAGCAGGCTTTACGGAAAATCCGACATAGCCCATGCTGGAAATATGTTGATGAGACATTGCCCAGGTTGGCAATATGTCAAAGCAGCCCAGGCAGGCTATATGTCGGTCCAGCTAAATGCTGCCGACATAACATTACGGTAATGCCCAAGAAGGCTAGAAACCGGTATACAATAATGCCCAAGCCGGCTATATGTTGGTCCAGATAAATGCTGTCGACATAACGTTACGGTAATGCCCAAGAAGGCTAAAAACCGGTATATGAGGACGCCCATGCAGGCTATATGTTGGTCCAGTAAATGCTGCCAACATACGACTTCGATAAAGCCCGAGATGGCTAAAAACCAGCATATGATGATTCACAAGCAGGATGTATGACGGTCAGATTCATGCTGTTGATATACGACTTCGATAAAACCCAGAAGGCTAAAAGCCCGAGTTGGTTATAAACCAACATATGATAGTGGTCGTAAGGCTATATGTCAATTCGGCCCACGCAGGAAATATAAGTACGCCGACCTAGCCCGGCTGGGTTGTATGGTTGTTCAGCCCGCGCAGGCTATACTTTGAGGACAACTCTGAGATACCATTTTTTGGTAAGACTATGCATGACTCTACGAGTCCCACATAGCCTCGGGGACTACTGCCAGGGATATAACCCCGGGTACCTCAGAGTTGATACAGTAGAGGGAAGAGACAACAAACAAATATGTTTAAGATAAAGGAAAATCAGAGGAAGGTAGCCTGAGCTGACTTTGGCATGGCCCAGGCCGACATTCCAGTCGTTGATCCGGCATAGGATTATGTCGGATCCTTCAACCCGATTGGGCCGATTCTCCACTACCGACGTACCCCGCATGCCACATCCTCTGCACCGGCTCCTCATGATGGCACCTCGTCACGCCGACATAGTCTTATGTCGGCAGCACCACTCCTGGGTCAATTCACCTTAGCCACTCATCCGGTCGGGCCGGCGCCCGGGTCCCCATGCCGGGTATGCACCGTTACGTCGGTACGCCCCGGATCTCCTTCGACCAGCAGCCAGACTGCCAAGATACTCCAGGCCGACATAGCGTATGTCGGATAGCCAAGTTATCCCAGATGGCCCGCTCTACGCTCCCGAGCCCGGGCTGACATATGAGGCACTTCATCACTCCATGACCGACATAGACGCCCACCAATGGCACAGTCTATGTCGGTTCTCTTCATCGACTACTCTCCACAGATGCTGGGTCTTGGGACGCCCTTGGCTCAGACCGACATAAGCTCCCTCGACAAGTACAAGATACCCCTACCACACAGGAGAAGACAAGACGGTGGCATGGCCATAATAGCATGAATGTGACAAGAGAACAAGTGGTGACATAGGCCACAGTGCGGACAAGACCCCATTAGTCAATTCTGGCAACAGTGCTGGACCCATGCCGTGCATAGTGACCTGTGGGCCATCTCTTGTCCCCTGGGCTCCCCTTTATAAGGAGCACCAGGGGTAGCGCACAGGCGGGACGGCGCGGGGCAGGAGCACCCGACCCGGGTCTCATTCTTTCTTCAGCTCCCTTGGAGCCTTCTTCCTCCTCTAGTGGAGCAGCTCTAGGAGCCACCTTGTATCTCACATATGTCGGAGAACTATCCCAGGAACTGGGTGTGTCTCACGAAGGATCGAGTAAGGGGCTGAACACGGAATCAAACAACCCTCAACGTGCCTCGGCGATGGTGCTCGCCTGGATCGTCGTGGGGAAGCACTGTAGAGAGGAACGCACGGTATTACCCAGGTTCAGGGCCCTCTAGGTGAGGTAAAACCCCTACGTCCTGCTTCGGATTGTATTGCACTTGCTTGGAGAGGTTCCAGTACAGGGCGAGCTTGGCGAGCTCAAGGTGGCTACAATGGCTACTACTTGCAGAACTCAGATCTAGGGTTTGGTCTAAGCTCCCGGATCGTCCACCGGAACTTGAACCTAGGGTCTGGAAAACGTGAACCCTTTGCCCGAACGAGCTCCTCCTCCTTTTATAGGCGTCTCGGGCCTCTTCCCCCAAAACATCTTGGCGGGAAGGGCTACCACATGGCGACGAAGGAGGAGGTGCGGTGCACAATAAAGGTAGAGTCCACCATAAAGGTAAAGTCCATGGACGCGGTCCACGGCAGGGGGCAGCGTCACCAAAGCTGAAAAGCCACCGTCCAAACAGGACGGTGGGCTGGCGCTGCTGAGGCGGGATGCGTCCCACGGTGACGTCGCCTTTGGAGGGTAGCTGCAGACGGTTCCCTTATCAGCAAAGTTGCAATCCTTGGGGCTCCTTTGCTTGGTGCAGCTTTGTTGACCGCTTTATACACAAGTATGGCAACTGTGGCGCTGCTGTCACCGCGCGCTGGCGCGGTCGTCACTATGCGGAGGATGCAGAGCCCATGTGCGCTCTGCCGCGGAGGCAGAGCTGGCTTCGAGAGGAAGGAAGCCTCGTGAGGCAAAAGGCCTCGCTGAGCCTTTCGGCTTGGTCCTTAGCAGAATTTCCAGGTGGCATCCGAGATGCCCTCTCGAGGAGAGGTCCCTCGCCGAGGGAAAAACCCTTGGCGAGGAAGAGAGGTCCCTCGCGAGGCTCGCCAGGCTCGTAGAGCCTGGTCCTTAGCGAAATCTTCTGAAGAATGTTGTGGGCCCTGGCAAGCCGGCCCGTGGTACCCTGGTTTCCATTGTGCCGACAGTAGCCCCCGGGCCCGCGATGGGCACGCCAAAGGCCATGGACGCAGGCGAAGCATCGGGGGCCCAAAGATGCCTGCCTGGGCCGTGACACGTGGGGCGCAGCGGTTGTGCCCGCGGCCACGATCTCCTCGTCTTCAACGGGCGACCCGGTGGGGCCCGCCACGTCCCGGGCAACCGGTGAATAAAGCCTGGGCGCGCAGACTGCGCCCATTACTTCTCCCATTACTCTTCTGCACACTCTCCCAACGCCTCCAATCTCTCCAGAGCGCTCTGTCTTCAAGGTCTTCTTCTCCAGCGACTATGGCGCCCAATAAAGCAACCGCCGACCAGAGGGGCAAGGCCGCGTTGCAGATTGGCACGTCGGCGGCGGCGGCGCGGGGCGCTACACCCCAGGGGGCGATGCCGGAAACCCGCGTCCGTGCGGCGGCACTCGAGAAGGTGCGCCACCTGGCGGCCGCCAACACCCACGAGCTCGGCGCCACAAGCATGGCGCCCGGCAGCAGCAGGGTCGGCGTGGGGTACTACCCGATCTTCCTTCACACCCTCTACGCCGGCCTCGTTCCTCCCTTCTCCAGCTTTCTCAGGGGGATCCTTGAGGCGTACCGGATCCAACTACTTCATCTCCACCCAAACTCCATACTCATCCTCGCCATCTTCGCCTACCTCTGCGAGGCGTACGTCAGCATCCACCCCTCGGTGGATATCTTCCATAGCTTCTACGCCCTCGGGAGCACCGCGTCGAACGAGCGGTTCGGATGCGTCTCCTTCCGCATCGCCGCCGCCAGGAGCGAAGACTACATCCCCATCGCGTGGCTTGGTGAGAACGCCATCACCAAAGTGACGAAGAAGGTGGAGGATTTCCGCCAGAAGTGGTTTTTCGTCAGCACCAAGTCGTCGAACCGCCACCTAGAGGTACCCGTGGCGCCCCCGAAGAAGTGGGCGCGTTGAGCGAGCGGCGACTTCGAGGGACCCAAGCTTGAGGCGGTGTACGAGCGCATTCGGGTGCTCCGCGAGGCCGGGCTCACCGGCCAGATGGTGGCGAGGGATTTCGTCGCGCGCCGCATTGCTCCCCTCCAGTGGCACTCGGAGCCTATGTGGGCGTACTCAGGCTCGGAAGACAGGATGAGCCTGAGCGTAGACGACTTCACTTCGAATGAGCTGAAGTAGGTCATGAGGGTCCTCTTTGCCACGGCGTCCATTCCGTCTCCAGCCAACGACGATGCCCTGCCACTGTTCGCCTATGTGGAGGAGAACGTGTGCGAAGCCCTGGAACTCCTGCCCATCTTCGACGAATGGGGCATCAGGCCTGCAAGGCTCCGCGGGCCGCATAGCAACCCGTGGGCTGCGGAGCTGGAGCAGGTGGGCGACTCGCCGGAGCCAGGCAAGGTCGAAGATTCTGGCGAGGACGAGGCCTCGAGAGGCGCCGACACCTCGGGAGGCGATGCGGGCTCCTCAAGGAACGTGCCGCCTGGGGAGGACCTCCAGGAGATCTCCTCCAGCGGCGACGAGGACGCCTTCCGCGTGGCCCGCTCCCGACGCATCGTAGAGGAGGAGGAGGAGGAGGAGGAGGAGGAGAGCGGTAGCAGGGGAGGACGCCGCGAGCCCCGCACCAAGGCCCTCCACGACAGGAACGCCTCGGCGGGGTGGGGCGCCCCCCAAGAGGATGTTGGAGGGCCTCACAAGGAGGCCAGGGTGAGCAGCCCCCAGCCTCCGAAGGCGAAGAAAAGAGTGTGGAGGATGGCCGACGAGTAAGCCTCGGTTCTTCTTTTTCTTTCAGCATTTTGCTTCTGAGAATCCTCTTGACGGATCTTCTGCTTGTTTGTCTTCAGGAACCCTGCGCCGACGCGAAGAGTAGGTCCAGTAGCTTGAGTCGGACCAGGCCACCCGCGAGGGGCAGCTGCAGGCTCGCGAGGGCCGGGTGGCCAGGGACGAAGCCTCCTACGCCGAGCGTTTCGCGAAGGCCAACGCCAACCTCGCGGAGAAGGAGAGGAAAATGAAGGAGGAGGCCGATGACAGGGTCAAGCTCATCCGCCTGGACCTCGCCAAGGACTACGACGAGAAGGCCAAGAAGCAGGAGGAGCGCTTCAAGGCGAAGTGCAAGGAGCTCCAGGACCGCATCCAGGAGCTCGAGAAGGAGGAGAAGCAGATGGCTTCCCACCTTCAGAGCGCCAAGGAGGCGCAAGCCCGCGCGGAGGGGAAGGCCGCCACCTTGGAGAAGGACTTGAGCGAGCTCCACCAGCAGGTGGGGCCGGTCGTGAACCTCGTGGAGCAGGCACGGGACACTGCGCAGATCGGCCGGACCATGTCGCGCCAATGTCAGCGCATGCACCACGACTTGGTGGTCCGCGCGCGTGCCGTTGGGGACGACCTGAGGATCGAGGTTCCCCCCTTTTCCGCAGGGAGCGACGACGAGGCCGCGTACTCGTTCTTCTTCGAGCAACTCCTCGGAAAGCTTGAAGAGACCGCAAAGGGCTTCGACGGGCGCGTCGTGGAGGAGAGCCGCGATCTCCTCGTCATCGCTACCAGCCGCATCTTCAGCAACCTCGCGAGGCTCCAGCCCTCGCTTGACTCTGAGGCCGTGACGGCGCCGGTCGACATCAGCAACAAGGCGCGGGAAGCTGCCGAGGCGTACGCCAAGAAATTCGACCAAGTCGTGGTCGATGAAAATGAAGGCGACGACGAGGAGGATGCCCAGGAGGAGGCGGAGGCTGCCGTGGACAGAGCGGGCACCTCAGGGGGCGCGACGGCCTGAGCTCCCTCTTGTATCTGGACGTGCAGGGGCACGGATTATCTTAGCATTTCATTTGTAATAGCTTTTGTGAAGACTTGCTTTAAGCTTTGTTTGCTTGGTGAATATCCCTCGTGAGGCTTTTGTCTTCCCTTTCATGTCTTTTTCGCTCTACGTCTTAGGACCCTCTCTTAGCGCTACACCACCGCCGCTTCGGTATGCGAGAGTTAGGGCTCCACAAGGCCGGGGGGTGCGTGAGGCCTCAAGAGGTAAGAGCTCCCAAGTCGCGATGCTTGGGGCTCCCCTTTAACGTGCAAGCAGCCCATGAGGCGCAGGAGAGAGAAAAGAGGCTCGAGGGATGAAAACCAGCGAAAGGGATTTCAAACAAGTGTCTGGACTTAGCTTCACGAGGCGCTTTGCCTTGGAGAGGGTGTTGGTTCCCTGATGAGGTGTTTTCGCCTTGGAGAGGGTGTTGGTTCCCTGATGAGGTGTTTTCGCCTTGGAGAGGGTGTCGGTTCCCTGGCGCTTGCTTTGGACCTGTTTTCCTGCGTTTTGACAGATAGGCGTACCCACAAGCAATACATAGCTAGACGACATCATGCGTGCTCGTAGGTTCCTTCATGTGTGTCTCGCGAGGAGAACAGGCACCAAGGTCCTTGGTGAGTTGACGTGCACGGGAGCCGGTCCATGAGTTCAGAGCTCCTTGGGAGTTGACATGCATGAGAGCTGACCCGTGAGTTCAGAGCTCGGATTCCTTGGGTTTTAGGCGCTGCTGGGATGCTCCCGAGGCACAGGCACCATGTCCAGCCCCCGCTCGCGAGATACACAGGAGGGATCATACGAGCAAGGATGAAAAGCAATAAAATAACAGCTTACCGAAGCAACAACATATGCTGGCGCGATGCACAAAGGTTCAAGATGACCTGAAACAGAGGTTCATTACACTGGCGTGGCCAGAAATACAAAATCCGCCATGTCATGTATGGGGTTCCACATGCTGTGGCTGAGACTCTCGAGGGGGCGTGCCCGGGGCAACGCATGTAGAGAGAGCTCAGAGGGGGCCCCTATGCGGGGGTGGCTTGTAGAGCCTGCGGTCCACCATGGCTGGGCATGGGGATCCACCCCGCCAAGGCATGGTGCTTGAAGAAGTCACCTTGCCGAGGCGCGGTGGCTTGGGAGTCTTCTCGAACGGCCCATGGCAACGTATAGTAGAGAGGGGAGCCCGAAATATTTCCTCGTGGAGGATGATGGCGCGAGGCTCTCCCTTGATGCAAAGAATTGCTCGTCGAGGATGATCAGGGGTAGAACTTGCACAGGTGCTGGATGTTCTAGGGGTTGGCGACAAGGATGCCGTCCTCCGTCTCGAGCCGCGCGGAGCCAGGCCTGGCGATGTGGATGACCCTGTAGGGTCCTTCCCACATTGGCGAGAGCTTGTGGAGGCCTGTCCTGGAGAGGATTCTCCTTAGGACAAGGTCTCCTGCTTCGAGAGTGCGCGGGCGGATGTGGCGGCTGTGGTAGCGACGGAGGTCTTGCTGGTACCTTGCCGCTCTCAGGGCCGCATTGTGGCGGAGCCCTTCGAGCAGCAGGAGGTCGTTGTTGCGCAGTTCGTCCAGCTCGGCCTCCTTGAAGGCCAAGACTCGGGGAGAGCCATGAGTGATCTCGCTGGGAAGGACGGCTTCAGCACCATAGACGAGGGAGAACGGCGTCTCACCCGTTGGCTTTGTTGGCGTGGTGCGGATGGACCAGAGCACCGAGGGGAGCTCATCGATCCAGTGCTTGCCGCTGGCCTTGAGGCGGTTGAAGCTTCTCGTCTTGAGGCCCTTGAGCACCTCGGCGTTGGCTCGCTCAGCTTGCCCGTTGCTTCGTGGGTGCGCCACCGAGGCGTAGCAGATTTGGGCGCCGAGGCTGCCGCAGTAGGACTTGAAGGCGCCGCTGATGAATTGTGAGCCGTTGTCGGTGATGATGCGGTTGGGCACGCCGAAGCGGCAGACCAGGCTCCTGATGAATTTCACCACCGACTTCGCCGGTATGGTGCGCACGGGTTCCACCTCAGGCCACTTGGTGAATTTGTCGATGGTGACGTAGAGGTAGCGGTAGCCCCCGAGCGCTCGCGGGAAGGGTCCCAGGAGGTCCAGCCCCCAGACCGCGAACGGCCAGGAGAGCGGGATCGTCTGGAGTCCTTACGCGGGCTGGTGGATCTGCTTGGCGTGAAATTGGCAGGCGTCGCAGGACTGGACGATTGCGGCTGCATCTTGAAGCACTGAAGGCCAGTAGAAGCCACTTCGGAAGACCTTGCCTGCAAGGGTGCGCGAGGACGAATGGTGGCCGCACTCTCCGCTGTGGATGTCGTTGATGAGCTGGCGGCCTTCCTCAGCAGGGACACACCACAAGGCAACCCCATTGAGGCGCTTACGGTACATGTCTCCGTCGTGGAGGCAATAGGACTTGGCCTGGCGAGCAACTCTTTCGGCTTCAGCGTCTTCTTCGGGGAGGACTCGATTTTGCAGGTAGTTCTTGATCTCGTCGATCCAACCAGTGTCTTGGCGTACCAAGGTCATCAGCAAGCGATCACCTGAGGGCAGCCCGCAGTTTGGTGCTCCACTTGATGGGGCTGGTGGGAGCTCCTCATTGATGCTCGTGTTGACAACTGGTTGCTTGACGGAGGACTTGGCGAGTCTTTCCTCGAACACTCCAGGCTTCTGGGCTTCCCTTCGTGCTGCTCGCCTGGCGAGTTCATCTGCCTCTTGGTTCTCTCCTCGTGGGATGTGCTTGAGCTCCATGCCCCTGAAGTGCTTCTCGAGTTTGCGTACCTCTTCGAGGTAGGCCACCATGTAGGTGTTCTTAGGCGTGTAGCTTTTGTTGGAGAAGTTGATGAGGAGCTGAGAGTCGCCCTTGATGAGGATGCGCTTGATGCCGAGGGCAATGGCAGCTCTGAGCCCGGCGAGGAGGCCTTCGTATTCAGCGATGTTGTTGGAGACCTTGTCGTTGTCCTTGAAGCACAGCTGGACGGCGTAGTAGAGCTTGTCGCCTGTCGGTGAGGTGAGGACAGCACCAGCTCCTGCACGCCGGGCCGCGAAGGCGCCGTCGAAGTGCATGGTCCAGTGGCCTGGTTCCGTCCCTCCTGAGGCTGCGGGTTCCTCCTCTTGAGGCTCTTCTTCACGCGTGTCCGTCCATTCGGCCATGAAATCAGCCAGCGCCCTGCCCTTGATGACCCTGGTGGTGTCAAACTCCAGCTCGAAAGGTTGTAGCTCGATGCCCCACCCTGCGACGCGATCTGTCACGTTTGGGTTGCGCAGGACTTGCTCCAGGGGGTATGAGCTGACCACCTTGATGGAGTGACCCTGGAAGTAGTGGCGCAGCTTCCTGGAGGCGCTGAGGAGCGAGAAGAGGAGCTTTTGCTGCATGGGGTAGCGCTCGCGAGCGTCCCACAGCACTGTGCTGACGAAGTAAACGGGATGCTCGACGAGGGCGGTTGTTGGCGCGGCAGCGGCTGGCTCCTCTCGAGGCTCGGTGGAGTCCTCGGCAAGGTTTTCTTGGGGCCCCACTTGTAGAGGCTCGGCGTGAGGCTGGAGGGTTGACGAGGGTGCTTGCTTGTCGGGGGGTTCTGGGCTTGGCGGGGCAGGACTCTGCTTGGCGAGGACTGGCTCTTCCCTTTCAGCCACCAAGACCGCGCTTGCCGTCTGAGGAGTGGCTGCAAGATACAGCTTCAGAGGCTCGCGAGGGCGTGGGGCAACCATGATGGGTGGGCTCGCCAGGTATTTCTTCAGGTCCTCAAAGGCCTTTGCTGCTTCAGGGGTCCACTTCAAAGGACCAGACCTCTTCATGATCTTGAAAAATGGCAGCACCCTCTCGCCGAACTTGGAGATGAAACGGCCAAGGCGGGCCATACATCCCGCTAGGCGCTGCAGGTCCTTGAGGCTACTAGGAGGCTGCATCTCTTCTATGGCCTTGATCTTGTCAGGGTTTGCTTCAATGCCGCGATGAGACACCAGGAACCCGAGGAGTTTGCCTGAAGGGACCCCGAAGACGCACTTGGCGGGGTTCAGCTTGATGTTCACCATGCGCAGGTTGGCAAAGGTCTCCTCGAGGTCCTTGATGAGCATGTTTTCTTCGCGAGTCTTGACCACGATGTCGTCGACGTAGGCCTCTGCATTCTTCCCCATTTGATCCCCCAAAGCGATCCTCATGAGGCGCTGAAAAGTGGCGCCGACGTTCTTGAGGCCGAAGGGCATGCAGACGTAGCAAAACACACCACAAGGGGTGAGAAATGCTGTCTTCTCCTCGTCCTCCTTCGCCATCTTGATCTGGTGGTAACTAGAGAAGGCATCCAGAAAACAGAGGAGCGCGCAGCCGGCGGTGGAGTCCACGATCTGGTCGATCCTCGGGAGGGGATAGGGGTCCTTGGGGCAGGCCTTGTTGAGGTCGGTGAAGTCGATGCAGAGGCGGCTTCCTCCGGTGTGTTTGGGTATGACCACACCGTTGGCGAGCCAAGTGGGATGGACCACTTCCTTGATGATGCTGGCCTTCTTCAGTTTCTCTACTTCCTTGACGATGAAATCTTGCTTCTCTGGTGCCTGTCGCCGTGCCTTTTGCTTCACGGGGCGTGCGTTTGGACACACAGCTAAGTGGTGCTCGATCACCTCCCTCGATACTCCGGACATATCTGACGGTGTACAAGCGAACATGTCAGAGTTTGCCCTGAGGAAGGCGACGAGCGCGCTTTCCTATTTGGGAGGCAGGTTGGCGCTGATGGTGACGCTAGCCCCGAGCCGTTTTCCTCAAGAGGCACTTGCTTTGTCGCGGCCTTCTCCTAAGAGAATAGCTGCTTCTTCTTCGCGGGGGGCCTCGGGAGGGGCTCCTCATCCTCGTCAGCGGGTGGCGCCACCGCGGCAGCCTTGTAGGCCGCTTGCGCAGCGTACAGGGCGTCCGAGACCACGCCGCGGATGACGATGGTGCCACCCGATCCAGGGAGCTTGACGAGGTTGTAGGCGTGGTGGGTCACCGCCATGAACTTGGCGAGGGCGGGGTAGCCGAGGTTGGCGTTGTAGGGAAGGTCGATGTGCGCGAAGTCGAAATCGGTCAGCTCGGTGCGGTAGTTGGCCTGGGTGCCAAAAGTGACGGCGAGCCTCACCTGCCCCAAAGGGTGGTGAGACCCTCTGTCACCCCCAAGAAGGGCCTGGTGGGCATGAGCCGCTCGTAGGGCACCTGCAACTTCTCGAATGTCTCGACAGAGATGACGTTGAGGCCTGCACCCCCATCGATGAGCGTCTTGGAGACTGGAATGTTGTTGATGGTCGGAGTGCAGACCAGCGGGATGGTGCCAATAGTCGCGGTGGACTTGGGGTGGTCAGCGGAGTCAAAGGTGATGGGGCACTGGGACCACTTGAGGGGCTTGGAGGCCTCATCCCCGGGAAGGGCTGCCGCAACCTCGCGAGCGAATTGCTTGAAGTGGCAGTTGGAGCTGGGGGCCTGAGCCCCGCCGAGGATGCAAGCGGCCCCGCGAGGCACCTGGTAGCCCTCAGGAGTCTCGGCAGGGAGGTTGTCGTTCGTGGGCTGGACGGCGTTGGCCTGCGGGTTCTGCTGGTAGTTGTCGTCGTAGTTGTTGTTCCAGCGTCGCCCCCTGCGGCCGCCGCGGCCTCCGCCGCGGCCTCCGCGGCCTTGTTGCCGATTGTTCGCCTCGCGAGCCTCACGCGCCTCGCGAAGCCTCTTGAGGTCGTAACAGTCCTCGGTGGCATGGGAATGCCTGTTGTGGTAGATGCAGAAGGGACGATCATCTTTCTTCTCGGGTCCCGCGGCTGGAGTGGCAGCTTGACGAGGCTGCTTGGCGTCAGGCTCAGCCGCGAGGACTGCAGTGGTCTTGCGCTTCTCGGTGGATTTCTTCTTCTTCTTGGACTCCTCGGCGGGGTCCCCTGGCTCGTTCTTGACGAACAAGCGGCCCTCCTCAGCCTTGGCGCACTTGTCCGCCAAGTCGAAAAGCTTGACGACGGTGGTGATGTTGTCGTGGATGCCAAGCTTCTCGAGCATCCGCAGATCCGTGACCCCAGCCTGGAAGGCCGAAATGACCTGCGCGTCGGTGGCGTTGGGGATTTTGTTGCGCACTTGGCTGAAGCGCTGGATGTACTTGCGGAGGGTCTCGCCAGGCTTCTGGTGCATGGCGCGGAGATCGTTGTACGTGAGGCCACGCTCGTACGTGCCCTTGAAGTTGGCGACGAAGCACCGGCAGAGGTCCTCCCAAGTGTTTATGGACTCGGCGGGGAGGTTGGTGAGCCACGAGGACGCGGAGTCCTTGAGGGCCATAGGGAACCAGTTCGCCATGACCTTGTCGTCGCCCCCGGCGGCCTGGATGGCCAAGGTGTAGAGCTGCAGGAACTCCAGGGGGTTGTTCTTGCCGTCGTAGCGCGGAGGAAGATCTGGCCGGAACTTGACCGGCCAGACGACACGACGGAGGCTGCGAGTGAATGCGGCCGTCATGCCGTAGGTGACCGGGCCATTGGAGAGGGTGGCGCGGAGGTGGCGCCCCGCGGTGGCGACATCATGGACGGCACGGTTGTGGCGATCCTGGTTGACCTCGATGCTCACGCGTGCATCCTCCAGGGCTCGCTGCATGATTTGGCAGTCGTGCTACGATGACGCGTGCGACACGGCGCAGTTGTCGCGAGGAGGAGCCCCGGCTGGAGCAGGTTGCGGTGGAGCCAATGGAGCTGGAGCGGGCGCGGGGTGGCGAGATGGTGCCATGAGAAGCGCAGTCGCCGGGCTGGGCGCAGGGCGGCCCAGCGAGGAAGCAGCACAGTCCCGCGACGGGTGCAGGGAGGAAGCCTCCTCTTCACCGAGGTCGTCCTCGGCGTGGTCGATGTCGTCGTCCTCCGGGTGCTCGATGCGGGGCTCGGGGTCGACGTGGCGTTTCGGAGCAGCACTTCCGCGCGGGCGGCCGCGCGGGTTGCCAACGGGAGCGGTGGCGGCGCTGGCCGTCCGGCGAGTGAGACGTTCGGCGTGAGAGATGCCGGCCATGGCGGTGTTGAGGTTGAAGATGCGCCTCAGCCCCCTACCTGGCATGCCAAATGTCGGAGAACTGTCCCAGGAACTGGGTGTGTCTCACAAAGGATCGAGTAAGGGGCTGAACACGGAATCAAACAACCCTCAACGTGCCTCGGCGACGGTGCTCGCCTGGATCGTCGTGGAGAAGCACTGCAGAGAGGAACGCACGGTATTACCCAGGTTCAGGGCCCTCTAGGTGACGTAAAACCCCTACGTCCTACTTCGGATTGTATTGCACTTGCTTGGAGAGGTTCCAGTACAGGGCGAGCTTGGCGAGCTCAAGGTGTCTACAATGGCTACTACTTGTAGAACTCAGATCTAGGGTTTGGTCTAAGCTCCCGGATCGTCCACCGGAACTTGAACCTAGGGTCTGGAAAACGTGAACCCTTTGCCCGAACGTGCTCCTCCTCCTTTTATAGGCGTCTTGGGCCTCTTCCCCCAAAACATCTTGGCGGGAAGGGCTACCACATGGCGACGAAGGAGGAGGTGCGGTGCACAATAAAGGTAGAGTCCACCATAAAGGTAAAGTCCATGGACGCGGTGCACGGCAGGGGGCAGCGTCACCAAAGCTAAAAAGCCACCGTCCAAACAGGACGGTGGGCTGGCGCTCCTGAGGCGGGATGCGTCCCACGGTGACGTCGCCTTTGGAGGGTAGCTGTAGACGGTTCCCTTATCACCAAAGTGGCAATCCTTTGGGCTCCTTTGCTTGGTGCAGCTTTGTTGACCGCTTTATACACAAGAATGGCAACTGTGGCGCTGCTGTCACCGCGCGCTGGCGCGGTCATCACTCTGCGGAGGATGCAGAGCCCATGTGCGCTCTACCGCAGAGGCAGAGCTGGCTTCGAGAGGAAGGAATCCTCGCGAGGCAAAAGGCCTCGCCGATCCTTTCGGCTTGGTCCTTAGCAGAATTTGCAGGTGGCATCCGAGATGCCCTCTCGAGGAGAGGTCCCTCACCGAGGGAAAAACCTTTGGCGAGGAAGAGAGATCCCTCGCGAGGGAAAAACCCTCGCGAGGCTCGCCAGGCTCAGAGAGCCTGGTCCTTAGCGAAATCTTCTGAAGAATGTTGTGGGCCCTGGCAGGCCGGCCCGTGGTACCCTGGTTTCCACTGTGCCGACAACATATACTCCATTTTATACAGATCAGACAAGCAAGAGTAGGGGTTTTACCTCCTCACGAGGGCCCCGAACCTGGGTAAACCACGTGTGTGCTTCATCTTGTGTGCGTATTCCTATGCATAATCCCTCCCGAATCCTCTAGCGTCCATCGACCCCTAAACTTAAGCCTACCCCTATGCATCTGTCGTTCACCACGACGACACCACCATTGGAAGCACACTCAGTCTTGGTTAAAGAGGTAAAGAACTCGCACCTAGGCGACAAGGATGAGGCAAAACACCATAACCCCGATGGCAACTCATCCAAGCCTTTTAAGCAGTTTAATTAAATACCACAGGTAACCACCATGTCCGAACATTCCATCAACATCATCATTATGGAATTTAAATCACCGAACAAATATAGCATTCGACTAAGCATGGCTAAGCATAGCTAAGCATATATATACAACAATTATATCTTTATTACAGGCCAACACATCAAACCTATGGTTCATAGGAGGGGAAACATGTGATGGTTTAGGGGACCATGCATATCATAGGATACTCTATATCTTGATCAAAGCTGACACTGGAATCGAATGCAATACTATGGTGGAGAAAATACTTGTATAAACAATAGGATGCTATATGCCAAGAAGGTTAGGTTGCTGACGGGGCGTGTAGTACTGCTCGTCGAGATAGGTAGGGGAACCCTCGACTCCTGAATCTATCGATACCCAAACAATAACAGAAGAACAAAAGAAATAACACGAAGACAAAGTGCAATGCACAAACATGATGGCATGTCAAGTTCGTGCAATGATATCCTCATTTAACTTAGCTAACAATTTAAATAAGGTGCCAAATAATTAGTGCAATTATTTGAAAGCAACACCATATTTAACTTAATGTCCACATTGTTTATAAATCATTATATTACTAAAGAAGTGACTGAAGTATGCATGAACATGACATGAATAGATAGGGATTGTTCTTCTGATCGTTTTGGTACTTTATTTGAAAATTTCCAATTATCGATGAATAAATAGCGAATTAAAGAATTATTTGAGATTTAATTCTTTTAACCAATTAAAGATATAACAACAAAGGAAAATTTGTGATCATGATGTGATATTAGCATGGTTTGATAGCATTTGAAATGCTGATCACTTTGATATTTTATTCACAATTTTTGGTTAATTATTTATCAAGTTATGATTTTTCCCAAATTTGTTATTAGTTTTGCCATTTTAGTATTTCCTAAATAAAGGCAAAATAATTTACTCAAAATAGCATGGCAATGTTACCAACAGGTAGGTATTGTTTTTCTGAACAATTTGATATTTTATTTGCCAAAATTGGAGCAATAATTAATTACTTAACATTTCTTTTATTTTATTTTATTTGCAAAGAGAAAAACTTAAAACACAGACAGGCCGGCCTCAGCTCGGCCAGGCTGGCCCACAGGCCGGGCACAGGCCCGAAGCAACCGGCCTACAGCCGGCCCAGACTGGGCGTGCATGCCGAGCTTGTACCTGAGGCCTCCGGCCTTCGGTCGGCCCAGATCGACACCAGGCCGGGCACCTGCCCGAGCCAGCCGGCCTCCTGGCCGGACGGGCCGGTGCCCAGGCCGGGCACTCGGTGGCGTGCGGCGTGCGGTGACAGACGGCGACAGTGCGCGGCGACGAGAGGGGGAGGGGGACGGGGAGGAGGTCAAATCGGAAGCGGGGCTCACCCGTGTGGTTATGGAGCGGACGGCGAGGGTCGGGGTGGCCTGACCGCGACACGCGCGTGCTCCACGGATGTAACATCCCAAAATTTTGGAATGTTAAAAATCACAAGAAATTAAAACTTTTTGACAAAGAAAGAAAAGTTTTGAGAATTGTTTAAAAGAAAATCCCAAACTAAAAGAAAATCCCAGAGATAACAAGGTATTATGACCTATTAAAAAGTATTTTGGCTTTTAAAATATTTGAAACAAATTATCTATTTCTATCTTAAAGGTTTTGAAATTAAAGTAATTACTTTGGGAAAAAAATAAACCCTAAAAGTATTTTTGGAATAATTACCATATGTTTTTGTAAAAAGGTTTCACAAATTATCTATTATATACTTAAGACAATAGAAAATAAAGCCACCACATGCTTCCACATATGCTATAATTATGTGCTCCGTCCAATCTTGATGGTTCATAATTCTAACGGTCTTGATTTAAATATTTTACGTAACATACACAAGCATATGTTGTTTTGGACATGTAAGAGTTGTCACGTATGTCAAGACCTATATATGAGATGGGCATGCATAATTCAATCACGTGTATCTTCTCAAGAAAAAGACCGTAGGAAGAATAGAGATTGTTTCCGGTTAGAACTCTACGTTTATCAACGTAGGAAAAGAAAAAAATAGAAGAGAGTTTACATGCACTACGTTTTCTTGTAGAAAAGGGGATGATCAATCCCCGACCTCTATGCACTAGGTAACGGAAAGCATGGATAATTACTCTGGCCATGGTTGCACGTCTATCTATTATATACTTAAGACAATAGAAAATAAAGCCACCACATGCTTCCACGTATGCTATAATTATGTGCTCCGTCCAATCTTGATGGTTCATAATTCTAACGGTCTTGATTTAAATATTTTACGTAACATACAAAAGCATATGTTGTTTTGGACATGTAAGAGTTGTCACGTATGTCAAGACCTATATATGAGATGGGCATGCATAATTCAATCACGTGTACCTTCTCAAGAAAAAGACCATAGGAAGAATAGAGATTGTTTCCGGTTAGAACTCTACGTTTATCAACATAGGAAAAGAAAAAAAATAGAAGAGAGTTTACATGCACTACATTTTCTTGTAGAAAAGGGGATGATCGATCCCCGACCTCTATGCACTAGGTAACGGAAAGCATGGATAATTACTCTGGCCATGGTTGCATGTTGATTGTTTCCATACAGATCTAACCGACTATGTCGGATTTTCAAGCAGCACGAAAAAAATGTGTTCGGGTGCGTAGAAATCTTTTATTTTTTGCGGGTAATAGAAAACTCAATACTGAGTATATGTACACAAAATAAGGGCACCCATGCATAAAGCATTGAATTGTTGTGATTATCATGTCATGGCTGAGGTCATCAATGAATTATCTCGGTTAGAATAGCCAACCGAGAAAACAACATGGACACTATAAAAATAATTTTTTGACAGTAGAGTATAACGTTTTTAATTGTAGGACATCATACTTACATGTTCATTTCCTGAAAATTGTAGGACAAGTCCGTCAGTATAATAAATATGAACCTAGATTTAATCTCAGGGGATCCAAATACACACAGCGGGATTATATCCTACGTCCAAATAATATAAAAATTATATTGAACACCAAATCCTCCACCGAAATCATCTAGAATAACTTCTTCACATGTAATTAATTTCATTGCAATATATTCACCAAAATGGGAGAGAGAGAGAGATAAATAGATAGATAGATAGAGGGAGAGAGAGAGAGAGAAAGTTTTTCTAATCAATATATGCATAGCTAGATAGATAGATAGATAGATAGATAGATAGATAGATAGATAGAGAAAGAGAGAGAGAGAGAGATAAATAGATAGATAAATAGATAGATAGATAATTTCAATCAAGTATTTTGTCGTTTTGTAAGTAAATATATGCAAAAGAGTTTTTTTCAAGTCAGTTATAGTAAGTCGAACTTGATTGAAATTATCTAGAGGTGCGACTTTTTACCGACCGAGAACAGCCAACCAGAGGATTTTTTTATTTAGAATTTTCATCAGTAAATAAACCAAAATAATTTAAAATGTGTTGGTAGGAAGATTATGTAAACCGCGAGGATGAGCTAAAGAGAAAAAACCTAGGTCGGTCCAAATGTCCATGTATTTAGATGGCAACCCAAAGACACCAATATTGTCGCGGTCTCCTATATCGACCATTTCTTACAAGATATTATGGTTAATATAAATATGTGTATACGAAAGCGTAATCATGTTTCTGCAAGGCATAAAATCTTCGCCATATTTCTATGGTAGCTTATAGAGAATTGAATTATCATCAGATTAATTACAACATAATATATATCATAAATCTAGCCGCGCAAACGCACGGGTCACCATGCTAGTTATCTTGAAATTAAAATGAGATTGCAAAATATATATTAAAATGATTACTTTTGATATTCTTTTGTATTTAAAATAACAGGGTATTAAAATAAAATCCTAAAACCTATATTGAAATTTGGCATAAAGGTGCCAAATATGTCCATATGAACATTTTGAATTTCATTATTTTGTTTTGAATTATAAAAGTACAAGAAGTTTTGAATTATAACAAGCCTTCCAAAAAGTATATATTCATATTTTTCTGAAATCATTAGAATCAAAACTGATTTCAAAAGTGAGTTCAAATAATTAGGACAGAAAAAGAAAAGAAAAAGAAAAAAACGGAAATGAGCCCAACTTGGGCCGGCCCAGATAGGAGCTTTGGACCGTAGCCCATCCAGCCGAACCGACCAAGCGAGCGCTACGTGGTCGTCTTCCTCCTCGCGAGCACGTACAGAAACTGTACGTTACATCTCCATGGCTGTACCACTTCCTCTCCTCCTCCCATCAATTCTAGTGGCTATTTCTTTTCGACTTCAACAGGAAACTTGTTGGAAATTTAGTGGGCATCTCATTCAGGGAATTTATTTCCCACTTTCATGTGTCTCAAACAACCAGATCGACCCGGTGAACCGAATGCCATTCGTTGGCATGCCACTCCCGATCTCCCTCCTCATGCCATATAAAAACAATCCGATCGCGTCACTTTGCGCCACTTACCCTCCTCCACCACTTACCGCAACAAATTTTCTCGAAAGGAGCCCTGTAAAGCCCATGCCAACCAACGCCAACTTCAGCCCCAAACCAAGTTCATCGCCAGATCTTGTCGTCCACGGTGAGCCTCTCGCCAATTCCTCGCACAAGAAGACTCCAATAATCGAGGCAAACCTCCAGGACATGGTGATGCATCATTCCAATACACTTGGTTGCACCGCCACGAAGCCCGAGCAACGTCGCCGCCACGGCCAAGATCACGACGAGGTGAGCCCTCCCCAACCCCTGCAACGATGTCCATCGTGACCTCCGTGTCCTCCCGCACTTCTATTAATTTTTTTTATAATTTTTCCCGCAGCCGAATCAATGAGAACGATGTTGACCCGTTCTCTCCGGTGACCGTCGCACACCGCCGTTCCTTCGTGCTCCCGGTGAGGTGAAGAAGACCCATGATTCTCAACTTGTCCTTTATCGTCGCATTGTTCCCGCACACATCTACGACAACTTCTTTAACTACTTCCCGGAGGCCGTGCATGATCGTCTACATCGACCATCTCGTCTAACCGCGTCACGTTTTCTTCGACACCGGCGCTATTGTTCTTGTTGGTGGGACTCTCAACATGCCTTAATGTTACCCGCATACTATATCTAATGTGTTAGATCATATCATCTTGTTCGCCTAAATAAAGTAATTTCGGTTATACAATTTATGCAAGCCTTTTTCCATTTTCGGATTTGTCTTTGGACAGATTTTGGTCAACCTTAGAAATTTCATATCAAATCAACCGTAACTCTGTTTTCTGTGTTTTTGTAGTCTATGGTTTCATATGAACGTGTAGAATACAGTAGTATAAGAAAAATGTGTATTTTAGTCATGCACTAACTTGTTATTTGTAGAATGGTTATTAACTTGTTTAGGCTATAAAATGAGTTTTACAAATCCTTTTTGAGTGAATCAAATTGCTAAAATCTTGTTTAGATGCCCTCTGTCTAGTATCTTTGTTTTCCAAAATTTATAAAATGTTTTATTAGAGAAAACTATAAATCCTTGTGTTTCCCTTTTGGGTGTTTTAAAAAGGCTTTTAACAAGTTAAAATGTTTAAAATTTGTCTTGTGGCTTCATGCATATTTTAATAAACTAGAAAACTTAGTGTACTATTTTTTTTCTTGTGATTTTAAATGCATTTAATGCATTGCATATTTTATTGTATTGTTATTGTGTTTGTATGTTTATGTGTGGCTTGTTTTTAATTGTTAGACCTTTCGGAGAGACCCGGGAATTCTATCAACTGTTGCTCCTACTCCTCCTGCTGCCAAGGCAAGTGGCACACTTGCATAAATGTTTTGATATATGCATGTGGTAGTGATATTTGGAAATAGCATGATAGGTTTATTAGTATTGCTATGCTAAAAACTGTTTAGAGTAGTTTCTCCCTTTACTAGATGGTCTAGATGCTCCTATGATAACTTGGTAGAATTATAGAAATGCTATGCAAAATGTTGTTTTTGTTAAAAGTAAAATTCTACTAAGTAAAGAACCTCCTGGGTGGATTTTGGCATTGCTTGGTGGTTTATGGTTGAGTGGCTACTCGGACCATGTCTATGGTGTTTTTCACCCGAGATTGGCTCACTTGTGGACGGCCACCCAGGGACAAAGAGATCAATGTTACTCCGAGTTTAGTTAGCTTACCGTGCAGCCATAAGTCATATGGGCTCTGGCTTGACTAAGTATGTAGTATGGAACCGGCCCAGCCTGACAGGTGGTGGTAGAGGAAAGTAGGTGGAGCGCGTCAGGACGGCAGTGGTCGGGAAAGTACTTCGGAAAAGTCTCGTCTTCATCTCCTCCTTTCCTTTTCACTTCAATAAGGGTCAAGGTCCGAATGGGTTGATGAAGTCTTATGGTGAAAGTGCACAACCTCTGCAGAGTGTCAATCTAAGTACTTAGCCGTGTCCCCGGTTACGGACAATTCTGAGCTGCTGGACGAGGACGTCAACGGAGGATCTCATCATTCCAATTTCCTAAGTTAAAATATGAAGGTTGAACCAGGGTAGTTGAGACAATAGGTTGTCATACCATACTTGTCTCGTTTAGATGAAAAAGTGTTTTGAAAAGAGATAGGAAAAATTGGCTTTATGCAAATCAGCCTTCCAACTCCACAAGCCAAATATGCATATACGTTATTAGAGTTTTTCCACTATGAGTCCACAAAGTGTCACTTGCCAGATCCATTCATATGGTTCTGACCCACCTTGGTGCAACATTTTTATAATTGCAGGTTACTCCGACGCTGAGTGAGGTTTCGATTAAGAGTTTCGAGTCTGCAACCAACATGTTCGCCTGTGGCAGATGAAGATGATGGAGGCTCATTGCTACCTTTATTTCCGCTGTGCTGATATTTGTAAAATGCTAGCCTTGAGCTATGCAAGTTGTAATCGATTATTTTGTTTAAATACTGGATCAAGCGTGTAATAATGGATGCATTGTTGTGATATTCATCGTAACTGTGTGTGCAAATGAATCGATTCAGGGGTTTGCACTGTACACAGGGATCTTGCCTATATTTAAGTGCAAGTACGCTACAACGGAGCTCAGCCGGCGCGGAAGGGGGGCGACGGCGTGCCCGTGGTAGAGGGCTTCCCGACTCGATTCCGCCGGTAGGGAGGGAGAGGAGGACGCGGCGGAGGCTCCTAACGGCTTCGATCTATGCGGGGCGGCTCCAATCGGCGGCTATTTGACGGCGGGCGCGAGCTCGACCACGGCCAGGTCGCGGGAGCGGAGGGAGAGGAACGGGAGCAGGTGAGGGGAGAAAACGAGAAGGAATGGAACGCGGGGGAGCAGGTGAGCACGTCGTGCGCGTCCTTCGCCACGAGGGCATGGCGACAGCGAGTGGGCGCGGCGGCATGGGCTGGGCGGCATGGCGCCAGTGCGCCCTGTCGCCACAGGAAGAAGAAGAGAAAGGAATTTTTTTCAAAAACCCCCTGGCTCCAATGAATTTCATTTGCAAAAAGGTCCAGCAGGCTTTTAGTGATTTAAATTGAGCACTCAACCCTTTTCTAAAAATTCTTCAAAAATTCAAATAGGCTTCCCATATCATTTAGAAGCTTCACTAAAATTGGTGTTGCAAAATAAATTGTTTTGAGCAACATTTGTTCACAAGGTTTAATTATGGTCATTTTTTATAATTTCCAAAATGCATTTACTTGGAGCAATTAAGCATCTTCAAAAATAATGAAAATATTCATGGAGGCTCCCAATATAATAATGAAGCTCTCCATAAATTTATTTTGAATTTTTTACAAGTTGAACTTGGATTCAAAATTTAAAGTTGTTTTGAACCAATTTTGAATTCTCCAATTTTTATTTCTTTGCGTGGCAAGAATTTGCTTTTGACAAAATTTATAATTGGATCATTGGAACTTCCTGGAAAAAATGGAAGTTCATAATTATTTGTTTGCCAAGTTGAGCAAAAGCATTTGGTTTGGAAGTTTGGGAGGGTTTTACTTCCCCCTTTTTAATTGGTTTAAGATGTGGCTTGTTAGAAGTAGAAATTTCAAATGCATGGCATGATGCAAACATGAATGAAAAAGTGGAATAATTATTCGTATTTTTTAGTATCAAGCTGGGGCTATTACAAATCTACTCCCCTTACAGGAATCTCGTCACGAGATTCTAGGCTTGAGTGAAGAAGGCGGGATATTCCTGACAAAGACTAGTTTCACACTCCCAAGTTGCTTCTTCTTCGGAGTGGTTAGATCATTGGATTTTGAAGAAATTTATGGTCTTGTTGCGGGTCTTCCTTTCCGCTTCATCCAAGATGCGGATAGGATGCTCACGGTAAGTCAAATCCTCCTGGATGTCCAACACCTCATGATCAACCCCACGGATAGGATCTTTGAAGCATCGACGGAGTTGAGAGACATGAAACACATCGTGCACATCCGGGAAGTTCGTGGGTAGCTCGAGTTGGTAGGAGAGATCTCCTCGCTTAGCTAGGACGGTGAAAGGACCAACGTAGCGAGGTGCCAATTTTCCTTTGATTCCGAAACGATGAACGCCTCAAGGGGAGAGACTCGAAGATAAGCTTTGTCACCAATTTCATAGTGAACCTCCTGATGATGTTTATCATAATAACTCTTTTGCCTGGACTGAGCAATCTTGAGATTCTCCCGAATGACACGGACTTTCTCTTCATCCTCATTGATCACATCCGGACCCAAGAGGGGCCTCTCTCCGGTTTCAGACCTATTTAGAGGAGTCCGACATTTTCTCCCATAGAGGACCTCAAATGGAGCCATTTGCAGACTAGCTTGATAACTGTTGTTTTAGGAGAACTCGGCGAGGGGGAGATATTTTTCCCAACCCTTACCGAAGGAGATAACACATGCACGAAGCATGTCCTCAAGGACTTGGTTCACCCTCTCAGTCTGACCATCAGTTTGGGGGTGATAGGCTGTGCTGAAGTTGAGACGGGTTCCCATAGCGGTTTGGAAAATCTACCAGAATTTGGACACAAACTGACTACCACGGTCTGAGATGATGCTCAGTGGAACCCCATGAGGGGAACAATCCGGGCAAGGTACAAATCAGCGAGTTGGCTTGCTCGAATATCGTCATGAAAAGGAAATGAGCGACCTTGGACAGACGGTCGATGATGACCCAGATGGCATTATTACCGTTCTGTGACCTTGGGAAGCCAGTGATGAAGTCCATGCCAACTTCATTTCCACTCGGGAATGGCTATGGGGCGAAGGGTACCAGTGGGCCTTTGGTGTTCAGCCTTCACACGGCGACAGCCGTCGCATTCAGCAACGAACTTAGCAATTTCTCGCTTCATGCGAGTCCACCAGAATTGGCGGCAAAGGTCTTGGTACATCTTGGTAGTACCAGGGTGGATGGATATGGGTGATTTATGAGCTTCTGAGAGTATCAACCCTCTGGTATTCCCACTCTTGGGCACCACAAGACGGTCCCCGAAATAGACAACACCGGAGTCATCAATGGAGAAACACTTAGCCTTCCCACTTGCGATATTCTCCTTGATCTTGAGGATGCCAGCATCATGTTGCTGGGCTTCCTTGATTTCATCCTCAAGAGTGGATTTGATCTCCAGGTTAGCTAAATATCCGGAGGGAACAATCTCCAGATTCAACTGATCAAATTCTTCATGGAGAGCGGGTTGAGCTTTTTCAACCATCAAAGTGTTGCAATAAGCCTTGCGACTCAGAGCATCTGCCACGACGTTGGCCTTGCCGGGCTGATAGTTGAGGGTCACATCATAGTCCTTGATCAATTCCAACCATCTTCTCTGTCGGAGATTCAGATCAGGCTGGGTGAAGAGATACTTCAGACTTTGGTGATCCGAGAAGATCTCGCAATGGTTGCCCAACAGGTAGGGCCTCAATTGCTTCAGAGCATGAACGACGGCCGCAAGCTCTAGATCATGAGTTGGGTAGTTGTGCTCGTGTGGTTTAAGTTGGCGAGAAGCATAAGCTACCACATGGCCTTCTTGCATTAGCACACAGCCCAAACCTTGGAGTGATGCGTCACAGTAGACAACAAAGTCCTTATCTATGTCAGGAAGGACAAGAACAGGAGTGGTCGTGAGTTTGACTTTGAGAGTTTGGAAGCTCTCTTCAGCTTTGTCGGTCCATAGAAACTGCTTATTTTTCTTGAGGAGGTCAGTCAATGCTTTTGCTATCTTGGAAAAGCCCTCGATGAATCGGCGGTAATAACCCGCCAACCCAAGGAAGCTACGGATGTCTTTGACGGACTTTGGAGTAGGGCAATCTAGGATTGCTTGAATCTCGTCGGGTATCACAGCTACTCCAGCAGCTGACACCACAAGACCTAGGAAAATGAGCTCCTTTAACCAAAATTCACATTTAGAGAACTTGGCATAGAGGCGATGATCTCGAAGCTTTGTTAGAACTAGCCGAAGATGCTCAACATGTTCTTCTTCGGTTTTGGAGTAGACCAGGATGTCATCAATGTATATTATGACAAACTTGTCGAGGTACTCGTGGAAGATGGAGTTCATAAGCCTCATGAATGTAGCCGGAGCATTGGTGAGGCCAAAGGACATGACGGTGTACTCATATAAGCCATAACGAGTAGTGAAAGCCGTCTTCGGAATATCCTCCTTTCTGATTTTGATCTGATGGTAGCCTGACCTCAGATCCATCTTGGAGAATACGGTTGCACCAGCTAGCTGATCGAATAGGTCAGTTATTCGGGGAATAGGGTACTTGTTCTTGATAGTTACCACATTCAAAGGGCGGTAATCAACAACCAAACGAGGAACATTTGAATCCCTCTTCTTGACAAAGATGACCGGGCAGCCCCAAGGTGAGCTACTAGGCCGAATGCATTCTTTCTCCACCAGCTCATCAATTTGTTTCTTCAGCTCAGTCAGCTCTTCCGCTGGCATGCGGTAGGGCCTTTTGGAAATTGGAGCCGTGCCCGGAACCAATTCAATGACAAACTCCACACTTCGATCAGGTGGCATGCCAGGCAATTCCTCAGGAAAGACATCGGGGAAATCACACACCACATCTACCTCATGCATTTCAGGCGGGGTGTTACCTTCCATGAAGTATAGACTGATCTCAGGAGAGAGAGGCGTGTCATCGGATGGAGTTGCGGATGAAGGGGACCAGTAAAGCAGTAGACCGTAGGTTGGGTGGATCACTGTGACAGTCTTGGCAGGACAGTCCAGGTTGGCCTGAAATTTAACTAGCCAGTCCATGCCCAGAATAACATCTAGACCCTCTGACTTCAAGGCTATCAACTGGAATGGAAAAGGTATTGAACCTATGGAAATCTGAACCTCAGAAGTAACCCACTTGGTTTGCCAATGAGACCCTGGTGTTTTAACCACTAGAGGGGAGTCCATATTCTCAAACGGTATTTGGTGGCTATGCGCTAATGATATAGATATGAATGAATGCGATGCTCCCGAATCGAATAAAACTGAAGCTAGATAGGCATTGATTCGAAGTGTACCCATGAGAACACTGGGGTCCTCTTCAACTCCTTCAGCCGAGACGTGGTTCAGTCATCCACGGCTGACAGTCGTAGCCTTGGCTGCTGGTGTGGAGGGAGCGGGTGCCTTCTCAGGACAATCCTTCGAGAAGTGACCCGGCTGGCCACAGTTGTAGCAAGTGAGCCTCGGTGGTGCAGGCAGCCGAGGTCGAAAACCACTTCCAGCCGCACCCAAGGTCGAAGTAGTTGGGCGAGGCGGAGGTGGCAAGTATCCCGAGGGCCTTGGCGCGAAAGGAGCACGTGGCACATCGCTGAAAGGCACGAATACCCTGTGCTTCTTGCCCTCAGAGGAGGAGGTGCTCTGCTTGTCCATTGGAGCTGGCCTCTTGGAAGCCTCCAGCTCCTTCCTACCTTGCTCCATAGTGAGAGCCTGGTTGTACAGCTCCTGGTAGGACTGGAACTTGAAGGGCAAGAGCTCATATCGGAGCCGCGGTGCAAGCCCCTTGCGGAACAGATACTGATTTTCCTCATCATTGGTCACGTCCCGAGGGGCGTAACGGGAGAGGTGGTTGAACTCTCGCCCATAAGCTTGGAAGTCCATGTGTCCCTGGGTCAGATCCAGGAACTCCCTCCTCTTGAGGTCCATGATGGGCTTGGGGATGTAGGCCTCACGGAAAGCGGTGCGGAACTCCGCCCAGGTGAAGACATGGCCAGCGTCAAGCATTGAAACATGGCTCTCCCACCAAGAACCAGTGACTCCATTCAGAAGGTAGGTGGCAAAATTGACTTGTTCGGCCACCGGCACATGCAAGGCCGCGAACTTGCGCTCGAGAGCATGGAGCCAATCATCAGCATCCAGTGGCCCTCTAGCTTCAGAGAAGGTTGGTGGCTGGGCGCGCAAGAACTCCGTGAGGGTGTTGCAGTCATTGTTTCTGCGGGCACCCTGCTGCACCAACTGCTCGAGCAGATGCACATTGCGCAGTTAGTTCTCCTCAATAGCCATTAGAACCTCCGCCATTGAGGGTGGCGGCAGTGGCTCAGGATCGCCTGGGTTACCCCGACGAGTAGGAGCCATTCTGAAGATTTGGAACAAAGACATAGTTAGTAACCATCTCTGAACATTTATGATAGATCATTAGAGTCCATCCTGATATAGAGATTTAAGATGGCACTAACACAAGAACAGATTAAGACAGCCACTTGTGACACCATGTCAACGCGGCGGTAACAAACGGAAGTAAAGGACTAGGGACAACACTGGACGGTAAGAACCCAACCCCGAGAACCTAAACTTTGACGCCACGTTAAAACAAATAGAGGTACGACATCAGAGTAGAGCAAGTTGGATAAGGAGTAAAAAGAATCCTAGGAGGGTTTTCACAACTCATTTTTAGGTTATAAATAATTTTCACGAATTAGACTCGACATCGACCAATAGAAAGGGTTTCCTACAGGCAGTCCTGCTCTGATACCAACTTGTAGTGCCCCGACCCCGAAATTATACAGAGAGGCTATGTAACCCACATGCTATGCTACACAATCGAAGGGCATGGAATTACCGCTCCCACGCAACACATCGATCGTGCCATAAACACTGGCATAGCTATCAATGTATAATAAAGAGATCAAGACTTGTGGAACAACTGGCACATCATAGACTCTACGACACAAAAGTTCATATAGCAACTCATATAGCGAGAAAGATACAAATTACGCAACCGGGGTCACAGACCCAACAATACATCTTGCGGAAGTGAGGTAGTTGTCTAATACAACAAAAACCAACATATGGCCTAAGAGGCCTACAGATAAACATATCCCAGCCAGCTTGTTCCACGACATCCCAAGCTGCCACCTGGGAACCCCAGACTACTAGTCGACGTCAACGAAGAACCCACCTGTCTGCTCGGTGTCGTCCTCCTCTGAAACAATTAATAATTAACAAGGAGAGACTGAGTATGACGTACTCGCAAGTTTAGTAGGGCGATATAGGCCCAATGGTGACAAGGCTCTAAAGTTGTATAATGGTTGTTTTGCATAAAGCTAGTTTTCATTTATAAAGATATAAACGACCCATGGCATCGACTACTCAGAATGTTTTTCATAAAGGGGATAAGATAGTAAACTTTTATCTTCGGTTCACCTTGACCAACTTGTAGCCAGAACCCACTCATCTTCACCAAGGAACCCCCTCAAATCACCCTCGAGGAAATGAACCGTTTAACACACGTTGAGTTGCAACCTCTAGGTGCCAAATTTTATTAGGTTAATGTTCTCTATGGTCTTATCGTCCGTTCCCAAGTCGTCCATAACCGCGGACACGACTTTTCGAAAAGATTTAACCCTGCAGGGGTGTACTAATTTACCCATTGGTACCGTCCGGCTCACCTGATTGGCTCTCTTATGGGGAAACCGGCGAGTGGGCGCGGTTAGACCTTTACCTTGCATGAGGCTTACTCAAGGATCAGCAGTGTGTGGAAGGACAGGTTCAACGCCTCCAATGCCCTGCCCTACAGCCACATCCTAAACACCACCGTCCTCATCGTTTCTTTTTCTACCCACACACTCACACGCAAATGGAAATAGCAAACTAGAGGACCCTTGACAAGCCCCTCACAAATTATTCGGTCAGAGGGGATTCCATATGTCCCCACCGTTGGAAGCACGCTCAGTCTTGGTTCAAGAGGTAAAGAACTCGCACCTAGGTGACAAGGATGAGGCAAAACACCATAACCCCGTTGGCAACTCATCCAAGCCTTTTAAGCAGTTTAATTAAATACCAAAGGTAACCACCATGTCCGAACATTCGATCAACATCATCATTATGGAATTTAAATCACCGGACAAATATAGCATTCGACTAAGCATGGCTAAGCATAGCTAAGAATATATATACAACAATTATATCTTTATTCCAGGCCAACACATCAAACCTATGGTTCATAGGAGGGGAAACATGTGATGGTTTAGGGGACCATGCATATCATAGGATACTCTATATCTTGATAAAAGCTGACATTGGAATCGAATGCAATATTATGGTGGAGAAAATACTTGTATAAACAATAGGATGCTATATGCCAAGAAGGTTAGGTTGCTGACGGGGCGTGTAGTACTGCTCGTCGAGATAGGTAGGGGAACCCTCGACTCCTGAATCTATCGATACAAAAACAATAACAGAAGAACAAAATAAATAACACGAAGACAAAGTGCAATGCACAAACATGATGGCATGTCAAGTTCATGCAATGATATCCTCATTTAACTTAGCTAACAATTTAAATAAGGTGCCAAATAATTAGTGCAATTATTTGGAAGCAACCCCATATTTAACTTAATGTCCACATTGTTTATAAATCATTATATTACTAAAGAAGTGACTGAAGTATGCATGAACATGACATGAATAGATAGGGATTGTTCTTCTGATCGTTTTGGTACTTTATTTGAAACTTCCCAATTATCGATGAGTAAATAGCTAATTAAATAATTATTTGGGATTTAATTCTTTTAACCAATTAAAGAAATAAAAACAAAGGAAAATTTGCGATCACGATATGATAGTAACATGGTTTGATAGCATTTGAAATGCTGATCACTTTGATATTTTATTCACAATTTTTGGTTAATTATTTATCAAGTTATGAATTTTCCCAAATTTGTTATTAGTTTTGCCATTTTTGTATTTCCTAAATAAAGGCAAAATATTTTACTCAAAAGAGCATGGCAATGTTACCAACATGTTGGTATTTTTTCTGAACAATTTGATATTTTATTTGCCAAAATTGGAGCAATAATTAATTAGTTAACATTTCTTTTATTTTATTTTATTTCCAAAGAGAAAAACTTAAAACACAGACAGGCCCGGCCTCAGCTCGGCCAGGCCGGCCCACAGGCCGGGCACAGGCCCGAAGCAACCGGCCTAATGCCGGCCTAGACTGGGCGTCCAGGCCGGGCTTGTACCCGAGGCCTCCGGCCTTCGGCCGGCCAGATCGACACCAGGCCGGGCACCTGCCCGAGCCAGCCGGCCTCCTGGCCGGACGGGCCGGTGCCCAGGCCGGGCACTCGGCGGCGTGCGGTGACCGACGGTGACAGTGCGCAGCGACGAGAGGGAGAGGGGGAGCAGGAGGAGGTCAAATCGGATGCGAGGCTCACCCGTGTGGTGATGGACCGGACGGCGAGGGTCGGGGTGGCCTGACTGCGACACGCGCGTGCTCGACGGAGCTCGGCCGGCGCGGAAGGGGGTCGACGGCGTGCCCACGGTAGAGGGCTTCCCGGCTCAATTCCGCCAGTGGAGAGGGAGAGGAGGGCGCGGCGGAGGCTCCTAATGGCTTCGATCTACGCGAGGCGGCTCCAATCGGCGGTTATTCGACGATGAGCGCGAGCTCGACCACGGCCAAGTCGCGGGAGCGGAGGGAGAGGAACGGGAGCAGGTGAGGGGAGAAAACGGGGAGGAATGGAATGCGGGGGAGCAGGTGAGCGCGTCGTGCGCGTCCTTGGCCACGAGGGCACGGCAACAACGAGTGGGCGCGGCTGCATGGGCAGGGCGGCATGGCGCCAGTGCGCCCTATCGCCACAGGAAGAAGAAGAGAAAGGAATTTTTTTTCAAAAACCCCTGGGCTCCAATTAATTTCATTTGCAAAAAGGTCTGGCAGGCTTTTAGTGATTTAAATTGAGCACTCAAACCTTTTCTAAAAATTCTGCAAAAATTCAAATAGGCTTACCATATCATTTAGAAGCTTCACTAAAATTGGTGTTGCAAAATAAATTGTTTTGAGCAACATTTTTTCACAGGGTTTAATTATGGTCATTTTTTATAATTTCCAAAATGCATTTACTTGGAGCAATTAAGCATCTTCAAAAATAATGAAAATATTCATGGAGGCTCCCAATATAATAATGAAGCTCTCCATAATTTTATTTTGAATTTTTGACAAGTTGAACTTAGATTCAAAATTTGAAGTTGTTTTGAACCAATTTTGAATTGTCCAATTTTTATTTCTTTGCTTGGCAAGAATTTGCTTTTGACAAAATTTATAATTGGATCATTGGAACTTCCTGGACAAATTGGAAGTTCATAATTATTTGTTTGCCAAGTTGAGCAAAAGCATTTGGTTTGGTAGTTTGGGAGGGTTTTACTTCCCCCTTTTTAATTGGTTTAAGATGTGGCTTGTTAGAAGTAGAAATTTCAAATGCATACCATGATGCAAACATGAATGAAAAAGTGGAAAAATTATTCGTATTTTTCAGTATCAAACTGGGGCTGTTACACCAGATCTGTCGAGGAAGAGCGAGCCTCAACCCCTACCCGGCGCGCCAAATGTCGGATTTGTGGGTTCCGATGGACCTAAGTTCTTCCACGGGGTTGAGAGCTAGCCTACCGACGAGATCTTCGCTAGGGTCTGAACGAGCACGACAAGAATACACACACCGGGTTTACCCAGGTTCAGGCCACCATTGCGGTGTAGAACCCTACTCCTGCTTGTCTGGTTGTATTACTGGTGTTGATTGTTGGAGTCTCAAACCGTGAGGTGTTCGAGTTCTCCTCCTTAAGGCTGGACCAAGATCCGACCCCCTACAATGGAGGCAGTGATCCTACTTTTCTAGTGACCCGGGCCTCTTCTTCTTGGCGGGAAGGGCAACCACAATTGGCCAGGAGAAGACAAAGGAGGGTGCGTTGCTCGCTGACGTCGTCCTCCAGAACGGGTCCCTCGACGGGAGCTTTAAGCATCAAAGACGGAAGATTCCTCTCGTCCTTGGTCCGGTCTTGCACCGTCCCAGTCTTTAATCACCAAAATGGGCAGACCGCCCTGTAAGTAGCTCTGCTGTGTACTTTTGGCGTCATCTCCTCCCTCCGCGGGGTAGCCGCGGTGGGGCCTTCATTCGGATGCCTCGCGAGGCGGGCTTGGCGCAGTCCTTCGGTCTTGATCCTCACGGGTGCATGGTACCTCACGAGGTGCTTGATGATCCTTTGTAACGGCGCGAAGCGTTCGGGCCGCTGACAGCTGGGACAGGGGACCCTGGTTCCCATAGTCCCGACAATGACGCGCAGGGTGGGATGCAGCAATGAGTAGGCCGCGACGGCAATTAAGCCGGACCGCGACGACGAGTAGGCCACAATGACAAATTGAGTCGTACCGCGACGATGAGTAGGCCACAACGGATCCGCCTAAGATGGGGGTAGCATAGATGACAATGAACTCGTCTAAACCGGTACAAAGAGAGAAAAAAATTGACTATTGCCATGTTGTCGCATAAGTCGGAACAACAATGATAATCATGCCAGAGAAAACATCGTGCCGCGTTAGCAATTAAGCTAGAACGCATCCACGGAAATGCCAAAAACATGTCTCCTGTTACGCCAAAAAGCCAACATGCCGCATCGGCGATTAAGACGGAATGCGATGATAAGTACGCCGAAAAGGCAACATGCCGCGTCGGTGATTAAGCCGGAACGCGACGATAAGTATGCCAAAAAGTCAACATGCCGCGTCGGCGATTAAGCCAGAACAAGACGATAATTACGCCAAAAGGCGACGTGCCACATCGGCGAAACGCGACGATGAGTACTGAGGTGCTAGGGATTAGAGCCCCAATTGTAAACTCCGTGCACGTAATTGCTTTTCTCCAATTCTTTGCGCTTTTTGCCTTCACATGAGGTATACTTGACACGATCGATCTGAGTTGTAGTGTCGGGCTGTTGCACATGAACCGTACTTAGGATACAACTCAACTCTGATTGATTGCAGGTCCCTTGGTACTTGATCCGGCGATGGGGAGCTGATCGGGTCATCAGCAAGCTGTGCAGGTTGCATGGCCGCACCTGCCACCGCGCGCAGACCGTGAGTGCCCATGGAATTTTCGGATTTTGTCATGCTTGATGAGTTCGACACGGATATTATCCGGCCGGACGGGGTAGCTTGACAGATCTGCAGCCCTAGAAAACAAAACCTCGAACTTGAAGAATCAATCAGCAGCTCGTGGATCTTCAGTGTTGGAATTTGGTTCAACTCGATGCGTAGACGATGAGATCGATTTAGCCATGCGACCGGGCGAAGCTGGTGTTGGGCATCAGGCCATACGGCCAGGATATCTTCGGGACTTCAAAGCAGATGCTCTTCCTCGTGCGCTTCTGGCTTAGAAGATGTGATCTTGGTCGACAATGATGACAATGAACACATCGAATTGGTCAGCTGGCTAGATGCTATCTGGCCGACAATGTCGATGAAGGATTGTCACATCCCGAATTTTGGCCAAATAAAAATTTCCTTGTCAAAAACAAAACTTGGTTTTGATTTTGGATCTTCTGATCTTGGCACCACTATTTTCTCCTACATTTCCAAAACCCCAAGATTCTCAAAATATTTGTCTTTTCTTTAATACAAAAGGGACCTAAGCCCTAGCCTTCCAAAGGAGCTATATCAAGGGTGACTTCAAAAATTCCCCAAAAATTCCAGAGTGATCCCCATCTAGCTTAGAACCCATTTATGCGAAAATATTGGGTGACTTGTTAGGAAAATATTTGACTTTTCCCCTGATTTATTTTCTGCCGAAAACCCCAAAACCCTAGCTTTCCAAAGGGAGTAGGTCAAAACCATCTTCAAAAATTCTACAAAAATTCAGGGAGGATCTCTAACCAGTGTATAACCCAAATATGTAAAAATATTCCATACCTTGTTAAGAAAATATATGAGTTTTTCCCTGTTCTACTTTCTGGCCTAAACTTGTTGTTTTTGGAAACCCTACTAAACATTTTCCAAAAATTCCAAAAACCCCAGGGTAGATGCTCCTAACCAACCCCTACCTCCATGAATTTTCCTGGCCAAAAATATTTTATTTTAAAACCCCAAAACCTGTTTTCCATTTCTGACCAGAAGTGTTCGATGAAATTTTTGTTTAGACCAAGTTTGGATTTTGGTAAAATTCTGTTCTGCAAAATCGTAGGATTTTGAATTTGGCGCAAGGTGACACGGTTACTTTTCCCTTTTGGTCTCTAGGATGAGAGAAACATGACCATGCCGATGTCGTCATGGCCATGACATGGGCACGCCCGCACCCGACGGCGCCGCCCCTTTATGGTCGCCGCCGGCGACCTCCCCCTCGCCTCCTCTCGGGTTCCCCTGCCTTCCCCACCTCCTCCATCGACTCCAGCACCCACGCGTCGCCCCTCCCTCGCCCCGCACGCCGCGGTCCGCTAGACGACGCGCACCACTCGGAACAGCGCCGCCGCGGGACCCCGCTCGCCTGTAGCCCCTGTGCACCCGTGCCTATCCGCAGCTCCGCGAAAACCGTCGTCCAGCAGTGCCTGCACGCAACACCATCAGCGCGCCGCCCGTCGACTGCCCTGCCCCGGCCTCCCCGTGTCGCCGCCACACCACGACCGCCCGGACCCCCACCACCGCCAAGTGCCACGCCACCCCGTGCTTATCCACGACGCGCATTTTCCGCCGTCCAGCACCGCCAGGATGCTACACCATCGGCGTGTCGTCCGTCGTCAATCTCCTGTCCGGCCACCGCACCTCGACACCTCGCCGCAAGCTCCCTCCGGACCCCCACCGTATCGAGCTATAAAAGGAGCCCCCTCGGCCGCCCTAAGGAGCACACCAACTCACACTCCCTCTCCACCCCCTACTCCTCCCGGATTGGCCACCGGGGAGCCACCAGTTGCCGGCGGCCACCTCGCCCCCGCCGCTCGGTCGCCGACCGATTCCTCACCCCCAGGGCCACCCCGCCGCCCACACCTCACCCCTTCCCCAATCCAAGCTCCCCGGAGCCCGTAGCCACCTTCACCTTGCCCTAGGACCGCCGGAGTCGACGCCCTCGTCCTCGACGGTGAGAACGCCGGCGACGACAATCCCCTCCCCTCTCTATTTCTTTTTTTTCTCAGGCACGCGTACCGGTTCGGTATAACTCGCTGACCAGTGGGCCCCGCCGTCAGAGTTTTGAACTTTTCCAACCCATTTCTTTGTTTTCTGTTTTAAAAAGGGGGCAGATTTTAGTGCTAAACTTTGGGAGGTCATAACTCCCTCAAAAATAATCAGAAAAATATGAATCTTTTTGCAGTAGATTTGTTTTGAAATTCCCTATCCAATGGCACTGGTTTTGAAATATTTGAAGCTCATTTGCTTGGGAAGTTGTTGTGTATCTTTTGGAAGGTTTATAATGCCTAGTTTTGAATTCTCTAATAGATTCCGACCATTTCAACGAAGGAGAAGTTGATCCCACACCCGAAGGCAAGCCATCAGCCCCCAACCATCTGTTCCAAGTCCTCGATGTTTTATTTGTTGCTTGATTGAGCGGTAGTTGCATCTCATATGTCACCCTATGCTAATATTTCATGCTTATGATTTCATGCAATTTATTATTGTCACCTTTATTTCATGCAATACGATAAACTCATGTTCCGTGAGTTGAGTTCCGGCCGGCGACTAAATACATGTCGGGCACCGCCCGCGTGGATTGAATCTCGCCTACTTTCAGTACTTTTATTTCAAGTAACTTTACTTTCCTGCAATACGATAAACCCATCAAGTGTGGGTTGAGTTCCGGTCGGCGACTAAATACATGTCGGGCTCCGCCCACGTGGATTGAATCTCGTCTACTTTCCGTAGAGTGGGCTGTGCGTATTTATTTACTCAACCCGTGGCTGCAATTGGCAGGAGACATCTCCGTCCTCGCCCGGTTGATTTTGTTATTTTATCTTCTTACTCGACCCGTGGCTGCTACTGGCCGGAGACATCTCCGTCCTCGCCCGGTTGATTTTGTTATTTTATCTTCTTACTCGACTCGTGGCTGCTACTGGCCGGAGACATCTCCGTCCTCGCTCGGTTGATTTTGTTATTTTATCTTTACTCAACCTGTGGCTGTCACTGGTCGGAGGAAACTCCGCCATCGCCCGGTTGACCTTATTTTACCTTGCTGAACTACTATGTGATTATTTGATGCTCATGTATATCTTGTGGACTAACGTTTGCTGCTGTCTTATGGCCGAGAATAAAAATTGACCAAAAAGATAACCACCTCCGTCGACTAGATTGAGTCAAATAGTGCCACTCGCCAAACACACCCGCACAACCATGCGTCGTTGAAATGGGAAGACCGTAGCCTAGTAGCCTATCGAGCCTCTTTTGATGCTACCCACTTGGCAAGTCTAGTCGGATACTGCATAGTTGTGGTCGGGGCTAGTCTTGTGAAGGTTCCGGAGCTAGGCGTTGCTCATGAGTTGGGGACGTGCCGGATTCACTTCGTCATAAGACTTAGCCCGAGTGGTAAGTCGGTAGCTATACAAGGAGTGTCTTGGTAGAGCGGACGGCTACGGGGGAATAGGTTTGTGCGGCAGGTACCGGCTGTACAAGCTTAGACCCCAACGTGTGGATAAAAGTTGCAACCTCTCGAGAGTGTCAAATCTAGAATCTAGTATTGTTCCTACCTCAGGAACGGTGTTGGGTCCAGTCACACTAGAGTCAGTCCAGTCGAACACGGAGAAATAAATCCACCAAGCGGTCAGAGTTGGCCAAAGCTGAATGAGCAGAAACGTGGACCATAGTTGGTCAAAGCTAAGCCTGAGGTGGACCATAGTTGGTCAAAGCTGAGCTTGGGTTGGACCAGAGTTGGTCAAACTTGAGAACCTAAGTGTTGAGAATATTATTGTGTGGAAATGAGACCCGTTCTCATAAGCCACGGTTTTTGTCACAGGTAAGTAGGTAAGTTAAGTCCAACCATTAAGCTTGGACTCGCACTTGCACATGCCATGCCATATAGGATCGTTGGTGACGGTTGATTGTGGATTGATGTCTTGCGAGTACATTCCATGTACTCACCTGGCTTTTCATGTGGCCAGATCCTCCTACCCCCGTCGCCGAGTACCCCTTGTACGAGAACTAGATCCGGTATCCAGGCAGAGCCCTGTGGAGTTAGGCCCTCCTCGTCGCACGCTTCCGCCAATCCGCTGACGCCCTCTGATGAAGTTATGTTCGATAAATAATGTACAAACTGTTGTGTGCGCTAGGGCGCAGCCTTGTAATGAGACCCTTGTAATCCATCGTCGGTTCCCGACCCCTTAATAAAGTGGTTATGTTCTGTTATCAAGTTGTCATATATTCAGTGCTCCTGGGACTGATATATGGGGTAACTCGATCTCCGGATCGGGGTGCCACAGAGCTTGGTATCAGAGCCTAACTGCCTGTAGGATACCCTAGTTCTAAACGGAGCCTTAGATAGCGAACGTTGCTTTGCTTGCTTTTAATTGTTTCTCTATCTGTTTGTGTTTATCTAACCTTGCAACTCACATTTTTTTTGGCTTCTAACTTTGGTACAGATGAAGTTTGAGCTACCCGTAGAAACCCCCGCCTTGAACGTTCCCGGCATGCCGCAATTCCTCCGCGAGATTTGGGCACACCTCTACCCAACCTCTCCGCCCCCGACATACCGCGTACTCGCCTCCCGTTCTGATGGGACCCACTCGGAGTTTATCGCCACCGTCTACTTGTGCGCCTCGCCCGTGGGCCAAGGACACATGTACGCCCTCTCCTCCGACGTCCACCCCCAGGAGACCCGAGCCATCCAAGAAGCCGCCGCAGATGCCATTGTTCTTCTCCGCACCCACGACCCTATCATGAGGAGGTGCCCCCGCTATACACACCTCCCAAGGTTGGATTGGGGCAACGGAGACGTCCTCTTTCCCAACCCGAGGAATCTCTCTTCAAAGCTCACCGCCCTTCTCCGGTACACATCCTACCTCCACCAGTATCTGCACGACACACCTTCTCACGCCAGCATGGCTGCGGTTGAAGCAACAAGAGCACCAGGACTCGGTCCTTCCCACCAGATCCCTCCGTACCCAGCTCACCTTCCCCGTACTCTTGACCAGCTGAGAGCAAAACTCGCTTCCACTCCCGCTCGAGCCACCGCGTCCCGTAGTTCTAGCGCCCCTCCTCGCTTCTTCACTGGATACACTCAGGAACCTCAGGCCCAGTGTCTCCGCGTCGACATCGGCACACCCTTCCCCTCGTACACCCCCATAGCGCTGGGAAGGAGCATCAACGGCATCGACATCATCGCACCTGCTACTCCCCTCGAGATGTAGTTCTAGACGCTAGCCTCAGGAGCAGTAGCGCTTGCATCCTAGTTGTGTATCGTAGTCAACGATCGCGTAGTCCGATGTGCGCGCGAATAATGTAGGAGTAATGGCTTGTCCCTCGTATAATATTATGTACCATGTGTCATGTAACCCAACTCTCCATTGGATAAAAACGCCTTGGTTTTATCTCTTGCTTTTTTTTGGATCTTCTTGGATGTTGCATTTCTTTCTCCCCTTATGGAAGCTCATGGCACCTATCAACCCCACCTTCAACCAACCAGGATGAGGCCCAACACAGGTGCAAGTGGCAGCCAAGGAACCCCAATCCGCCGTTCAGCCCGACAAGCCGGCATGGACCCAATGCCCCCACAGCCGCCAACTCCACAGGAACCAACCCCAAGCCAGCTGTTGTTGATGATGGATGAACGCCACCAGCTGTACATGACTCAAATTATGAGAGAATTTGGCACCTACATGCAAGCACAGAACGCCCCTCACCCGACCCGGTCCAAGCTGCAAGACTTCCAGCGCACTCGGCCACCCCAGTTCTCGCAGGCCACCAACCCACTCGAAGCAGATGATTGGCTCCGTACCATGGAAAAGAAGTTAGAGATCGCTCGCGTTGACGAGCAGGACAAGGTACCGTTCGTCACTCACTATCTTGAAGGACCAGCCGATGTGTGGTGGGACAATCAGAAAGATATGAGAGGAAATGGAACCACTATCACCTGGACAGAATTCCAAGAAATATTCCGCAAAGCCTACATACCCTCAAGCCTTATGAAGATGAAGCAGCAAGAACTCCTAGCACTCACTCAAGGCAACTCAACTGTAAGCGAGTACCTGACCAAGTTCAACGACCTTGCCCGTTATGCCCCGGATGATGTCAACACAGATGAAAAGAAGAAGGACAGATTTCTCCATGGAATGCACCAGGCCATCAAGACCCAGCTCAGCGTCCTACAGTTTCCAGATTTTCAAGCCATGGTAAACACCGCACTGATTTCAGAGAAGGAACACCGCACCATCTATGATTCCCACAAGAAGAAGTTTGAGTCTCGCAAGCACCAGCCAGAAGAAGCCCACAAGAAGCCACGTACCTGGCCACCCAACTCACAGGCCACTACACCTCCAACCACTTGGACCCCACCCAGAAAGGAAGGATACCCCCGCAATGAGTTCTACCACAAGCGTCCACTCGTAGATGACTGCAAGAGGGAAAATTCCTGCTTTAAGTGCGGCAAGAAAGGGCACTACATAGCGGATTGCCCGCTGACCCAGAACGACAATGGAAACCTCAACAACCCTCCCACCGGAACAATCAAGCCACCTCAAGTCGCTCGTGTCCACCACATGTCCGCCGAAGAAACCTACGAAGCTTCAGATGTGATGCTTGGTATGTGAACCACCAACGGTAAACTTGCAATAATTTTTGTTGACCATGGAACTCCCCACTCCCTTGTCATAAGGTTTCGTTGCAAGGCACCGTTTTATGTTTTCCCTAGACTTGGACCTAAGCCACGAGTTCACGCATGAGGAATGTCCCCTCCAAAGTTTGGACAAGCCAGAGCGCCACACCCACAGCAGAATCACAAGGATAAATAAGTAAAAAGAGGATAAACCCACCAAAGAGGAGGCCCCTGCAAATGAGAGGATTCTTTGAGAGCAGAATAACCATACCTATTCCATGAGCAACTCGAATCTCGGGGACGAGATTCATTTTAAGGGGGGAAGGTTTGTCACATCCCGAATTTTGGCCAAATAAAAATTTCCTTGTCAAAAACAAAACTTGGTTTTGATTTTGGATCTTCTGATCTTGGCACCACTATTTTCTCCTACATTTCCAAAACCCCAAGATTCTCAAAATATTTGTCTTTTCTTTTAATGCAAAAAGGGCCTAAACCCTAGCCTTCCAAAGGAGCTATATCAAGGGTGACTTCAAAAATTCCCCAAAAATTCCAGAGTGATCCCCATCTAGCTTAGAACCCATTTATGTGAAAATATTGGGTGGCTTGTTAGGAAAATATTTGACTTTTCCCCTGATTTATTTTCTGCCGAAAACCCCAAAATCCTAGCTTTCCAAAGGGAGTAGGTCAAAACCATCTTCAAAAATTCTACAAAAATTCAGGGAGGATCTCTAACCAGTGTATAACCCAAATATGTAAAAATATTCCATACCTTGTTAAGAAAATATATGAGTTTTTCCCTGTTCTACTTTCTGGCCTAAACTTGTTGTTTTTGGAAAGCCTACTAAACATTTTCCAAAAATTCCAAAAACCCCAGGGTAGATGCTCCTAACCAACCCCTACCTCCATGAATTTTCCTGGCCAAAAATATTTTATTTTAAAACCCCAAAACCTGTTTTCCATTTCTGACCAGAAGTGTTCGATGAAATTTTTGTTTAGACCAAGTTTGGATTTTGGTAAAATTCTGTTCTGCAAAATCGTAGGATTTTGAATTTGGCGCAAGGTGACACGGTTACTTTTCCCTTTTGGTCTCTAGGATGAGAGAAACATGACCATGCCGATGTCGGCATGGCCATGACATGGGCATGCCCGCACCCGACGGCGCCGCCCCTTTATGGTCGCCGCCGGCGACCTCCCCCTCGCCTCCTCTCGGGTTCCCCTGCCTTCCCCACCTCCTCCATCGACTCCAGCACCCACGCGTCGCCCCTCCCTCGCCCCGCACGCCGCGGTCCGCTAGACGACGCGCGCCGCTCGGAACAGCGCCGCCGCGGGACCCCGCTCGCCTGTAGCCCCTGTGCACCCGTGCCTATCCGCAGCTCCGCGAAAACCGTCGTCCAGCAGTGCCTGCACGCAACACCATCAGCGCGCCGCCCGTCGACTGCCCTGCCCCGGCCTCCCCGTGTCGCCGCCACACCACGACCGCCCGGACCCCCCACCACCGCCAAGTGCCACGCCACCCCGTGCTTATCCACGACGCGCATTTTCCGCCGTCCAGCACCGCCAGGATGCTACACCATCGGCGTGTCGTCCGTCGTCAATCTCCTGCCCGGCCACCGCACCTCGACACCTCGCCGCAAGCTCCCTCCGGACCCCCACCGTATCGAGCTATAAAAGGAGCCCCCTCGGCCGCCCTAAGGAGCACACCAACTCACACTCCCTCTCCACCCCCTACTCCTCCCGGATTGGCCACCGGGGAGCCACCAGTTGCCGGCGGCCACCTCGCCCCCGCCGCTCGGTCGCCGACCGATTCCTCACCCCCAGAGCCACCCCGCCGCCCACACCTCACCCCTTCCCCAATCCAAGCTCCCCGGAGCCCGTAGCCACCTTCACCTTGCCCTAGGACCGCCGGAGTCGACGCCCTCGTCCTCGACGGTGAGAACGCCGGTGACTACAATCCCCTCCCCGCTCTGTTTCTTTTTTTTCTCAGGCACGCGTACCGGTTCGGTATAACTCGCTGACCAGTGGGCCCCGCCGATCAGAGTTTTGAACTTTTCCAACCCATTTCTTTGTTTTCTGTTTTAAAAAGGGGGCAGATTTTAGTGCTAAACTTTGGGAGGTCATAACTCCCTCAAAAATAATCAGAAAAATATGAATCTTTTTGCAGTAGATTTGTCTTGAAATTCCCTATCCAATGGCACTGGTTTTGAAATATTTTAAGCTCATTTGCTTAGGAAGTGGTTGTGTATCTTTTGGAAGGTTTATAATGCCTAGTTTTGAATTCTCTAATAGATTCCGACCATTTCAACGAAGGAGAAGTTGATCCCACACCCGAAGGCAAGCCATCAGCCCCCAACCATCTGTTCCAAGTCCTCGATGTTTTATTTGTTGCTTGATTGAGCGGTAGTTGCATCTCATATGTCACCCTATGCTAATATTTCATGCTTATGATTTCATGCAATTTATTATTGTCACCTTTATTTCATGCAATACGATAAACTCATGTTCCGTGAGTTGAGTTCCGGCCGGCGACTAAATACATGTCGGGCACCGCCCGCGTGGATTGAATCTCGCCTACTTTCAGTACTATTATTCCAAGTAACTTTACTTTCCTGCAATATGATAAACCCATCAAGTGTGGGTTGAGTTCCGGCCGGCGACTAAATACATGTCGGGCTCCGCCCACGTGGATTGAATCTCGTCTACTTTCCGTAGAGTGGGGTGTGCGTATTTATTTACTCAACCCGTGGCTGCAATTGGCCGGAGACATCTCCGTCCTCGCCCGGTTGATTTTGTTATTTTATCTTCTTACTCGACCCGTGGCTGCTACTGGCCGGAGACATCTCCGTCCTCGCCCGGTTGATTTTGTTATTTTATCTTCTTACTCGACCCGTGGCTGCTACTGGCCGGAGACATCTCCGTCCTCGCCCGGTTGATTTTGTTATTTTATCTTTACTCAACCTGTGGCTGTCACTGGTCGGAGGAAACTCCGCCATCGCCCGGTTGACCTTATTTTACCTTGCTAAACTACTATGTGATTATTTGATGCTCATGTATATCTTGTGGACTAACGTTTGCTGCTGTCTTATGGCCGAGAATAAAAATTGACTAAAAAGATAACCACCTCCGTCGACTAGATTGAGTCAAATAGTGCCACTCGCCAAACACACCCGCACAACCATGCGTCGTTGAAATGGGAAGACCGTAGCCTAGTAGCCTATCGAGCCTCTTTTGATGCTACCCACTTGGCAAGTCTTGTCGGATACTGCATAGTTGTGGTCGGGGCTAGTCTTGTGAAGGTTCCGGAGCTAGGCGTTGCTCATGAGTTGGGGACGTGCCGGATTCACTTCGTCATAAGACTTAGCCCGAGTGGTAAGTCGGTAGCTATACAAGGACTGTCTTGGTAGAGCGGACGGCTACGGGGGAATAGGTTTGTGCGGTAGGTACCGGCTGTACAAGCTTAGACCCCAACGTGTGGATAAAAGTTGCAACCTCTCGAGAGTGTCAAATCTAGAATCTAGTATTGTTCCTACCTCAGGAACGGTGTTGGGTCCAGTCACACTAGAGTCTGTCCAGTCGAACACGGAGAAATAAATCCACCAAGCGGTCAGAGTTGGCCAAAGCTGAATGAGCAGAAACGTGGACCATAGTTGGTCAAAGCTAAGCCTTGAGGTGGACCATAGTTGGTCAAAAGCTGAGCTTGGGTTGGACCAGAGTTGGTCAAACTTGAGAACCTAAGTGTTGAGAATATTATTATGTGGAAATGAGACCCGTTCTCATAAGCCACGGTTTTCATCACAGGTAAGTAGGTAAATTAAGTCCAACCGTTAAGCTTGGACTCGCACTTGCACATGCCATGCCATATAGGATCGTTGGTTACGGTTGATTGTGGATTGATGTCTTGCGAGTACATTCCATGTACTCACCTGGCTTTTCATGTGGCCAGATCCTCCTACCCCCGTCGCCGAGTACCCCTTGTACGAGAACTAGATCCGGTATCCAGGCAGAGCCCTGTGGAGTTAGGCCCTCCTCGTCGCACGCTTCCGCCAATCCGCTGACGCCCTCTGATGAAGTTATGTTCGATAAATAATGTACAAACTGTTGTGTGCGCTAGGGCGCAGCCTTGTAATGAGACCCTTGTAATCCATCGTCGGTTCCGGACCCCTTAATAAAGTGGTTATGTTCTCTTATCAAGTTGTCATATATTCAGTGCTCCTGGGACTGATATATGGGGTAACTCGATCTCCGGATCGGGGTGCCACAAGGATCCCGCCCGGATCATCGCCTGTACGCCTCTAGCCCCACAGTGGGCGGCAACTGTCGTGGTATTGTCAAATCTAGCGAAGACAGGGGTGTCATCCAGCTAGGTATACGCCGACAGTAGAGAGAAGACGTGGGGGAGGAACGTAGCGGGATTCCGGTGACGGGATTACACACAGTTTACCCAGCTTCGGATCACACGACGGTGCCGTGATCCTACTTGCTGCTATAAATCACTATAAGGCAATATGAGCCGATTACAATGATGTTGTGTGTATAGCCTGAAAGGTTGGTTGTATGAGGTTCTGCCCTAAGGCGTCCCATAGGCCGGCTTATAAAGGTGGCCGGACCTAGGGCTTACAAGGAAAGTGCACCGACGAAGCTAATAGGAGACCTAGAGTAACACGGCTTCATTGTTTTCGTCTTGTACACCAAGTCGGATGGTTACTGGGCCTTCGTCTTGGCTCCTCCTTAGCCGGCTGGGCCTTGTCCTTGCACTTCAGCATACTGGGCTGCCCGGTAAGCCAGCCGGCATTAGCACCTATGGGCCACCCTGGAATACTGGAATATGTACATGTCGATGATACCCCTATTTGGTATATCCCCGACACGACCCATTCAAAGATGAGGGGATACGTTTTTCTTTAGGTGGGCCGGCCCATTTAGCACAAGATGGGACATCACATTTTTAAATGCGCCGGCCCGTCTATCAATAGGTCGATCTGTTTGCGTTAGGTCGGCTGGCCCATAGACCAGTAGACAGGCCCCGTTATGGCTGTATGGGCTGGCCCATTTCATAGTAGATCGACCGGCCTATTCATTATCGGTCGGCCCAGCCATAACGTATGGGCCGGCCCACCTGTTCTAGATGGGCCCTCCCACAGGCCGTCGCATCTGTCCCAGACGGGCCGGCTCACCTGTCCCGGACGGGCCGGTTCTATTGAATTAGTTAGGACGGCCTATTCAGTCGGGTATCTTTTTCGGCCCACTTAAGAAGCCCAATCGATGGACCACTATTAGCACAATGGATTACCAGCCCAATTAATTCGACCCCGAAAATTATTACATCACGTTACCAAATTAAAATTACAACTGAGTTCATGAAGCACACAGTAAGCACAGAAGAAAGTTGGTTGCCATAATATTACAAACAAGACTTTGCTATACTCTTCTTGGCTTCATCAATTTCACATTTGTATTATTCAATGCATTTTATCGACTCTTCTCTTCTCTTCTTCAACTCAGATCGAAGAGCAGCTATATTAGCTCTCTCTACTTTCAGCACATTAGCAAGATATGAATCACCTATTGATTTGGCTAGACAGGTAGGCAGGTTGAGTGCTGTAACATTATCCTTGGAAGGTGCCTCAGAAGATGTTTGGCTAGTCCGCTCGGAAAGGGCTATAGTCGTTCTAACTGCATCCTGAAAATGGTGATAAAGGTTACTTCAATGAACTAGAACTCCGAATGTTACGCAGAGCCGAAAACAAGTAAACAACTTCTTTCTGAAACATGTAAATGTTGGCATATGATGAGAGAAACAGATTATAATAGGACGAACAGACCTAAACTATGGAAGAGGTCGGATCTCAAAAAATACGTGGCATTGTTTTAAATCATCAACCATCAAATATGTAAACATTTTAACAACAACACTACATACAGATCAATATTGCCCATGTAGCATGTATGAGCCGCAGGTAATCCAACCTATAACAATCAGATAGCACTTTAGAAGTTGCCAGTGTTGTAATCATTGGCCAAATAGATGAAATAGCACATCAGAAATAAAAGCATAACCAAGCCCATCAGGTAAAGGGAATGCCCCGAAGTATGCAAGGACCTACAGTACTTTGTCGTAGAAGCTTAGCATGCTGATTACCCTTGCCTCGTTTACTGGTCAACGGGCCTAACATACCAGAAGTAAGTCTCTACAATTCATCGTGTTGTGCTATATTGTCCTTGTTTTGCAGTTAGGTAACAGGTTTACAACCGAGTCAATTGAAGCACATAGTCTAGTTTATTGTGTAGTTTCAGAAGTCAAGTATAACCAAGTCGGGTGGTTTGAAGCATGAAAGCACTTGCAAGTTGGAAATAACAAACTAGAAGGATAGGGACATACTTCAAGATTGCATTAAAAATTTCCAGATGACACATGCAAACAAGCTGCAAATAATTCTAGCACGTGATTTGCTTAAGGACTTGGCAAGGTTAGAAGTATCATGCATACAGGTTTAAACTTATAACATGACAAGCAATTTAGGACAGTTACCAACGTACGCCTCAGGTTTCAACCTTGTTGGACGTCAGATGGTTAGTATTGGTGGATGTATGTATGCTTTGTTCAGTCCACGTAAGCACTAAAAAAACGTTAAGGAGTCAGTGTTGCAAAATAGGAAGACCTAAAATGCACAGGAACATAACTATACAACCGGGCAGGAAATGATTGCGGCCAGCTAAATGCACATGAACGTAGCTATATAACCAGGCAGGAAATTATAGCAAGCAGCTAAAATGCACATGAACATAGCTATGCAACCAGGCAGGAAATGATAGCGAGCAACTAAAAGCACATGAACATAGCCATATAAACAGGCAGGAAATGAGACCGAGCAGCAAAAATGCACATGCACATAGCCACACAACGAGGCAGGAAATGATAGCAAGTAGCTAAAGTGCAAATGAACATAGCTATGCAACAAGGCAGGAAATGATAGTGAGCAGCTAAAATGCACATGTAGATAGCTATGCAATCAAGCACGAAATGACAGCGAGCAGCTTAAATGCACATGAACATAGCTATACAATTAGGCAGGACAAGCTAACGTGGAGCAACAACGAGGAGCTAACATGCAGATGGACATATTTATGAAATCAGGTGCGGGTGCGGACGAAATAAGATAGCAACAACAAAGATATGCAAACAATAACGAACGCAGTCGAGGATGCAGGCAGGAGTATTACTGAGCATTGGTTAAGTCGGGGGCGGTGGCTAGGCATCCCGCTGCGGTGGAAGTGTGCGTAGGTGAAGTAGATCCGGTGCGGTGGATGCGCGGGCGTCACGGAAGTAGATCTGGTGCGGTGGACGCGGTCGCCGGTGAAGTAGATGCGGTGTGGTGGACACGGGAGTCACCAAAGTAGATCCGGCACGTAGGACTCGGGCGTCGCTGAAGAAGATCTGGTGCGGTGGACGACGGTGAGGAGGTTGCGGCCGGCGGTGAAGCAGCAACGGCATGGACAATGAGGCCGGAGGTGAAGCAGATCTAGGGCGATTAAGTAGGAGTAGTTAAGGGGTATGGGAAAACAAGTTACCGAAGCAGCCTTCTATTCCTAAGTGGTCATTGGGTGGTTCTGTCGGTTGCTATCATCGGACCAGGGATAGAGGGGGAATTTCGCATTGTGGAATAATTGGGCAGGGGGATTTGAATCGGATGCGCGGGATGTCTCGGCGCACAACACAAATTTTGTGTTGGAAGCTTCTTTATTGGCTATAATTCCATGGATTTCGAATGCAAATGACCAAGGTGCGACTTTGTTATAATTTGCCCATATTTGGCACATGTGTTCGGCTTGTCATTGCGAACAAAAGACCCAACATAATTTTTCAACTTTGTTGTGTCAAAAAATTGATTTTCAATTTTTTGAGTGAATTTCTCTATGAGCTCCGCCTCCTCAAATTTAAGTACAAGTGCGTTCTAGTTTGGTTGTACTTGGTTTTAGGAAATCCTTCTGAGGTACCCTATCATGATTACAGGAAGTATATAGAAGAAAAGACCGAACAACTATAGAAAAAGTCAAGTTCATAGAATGTCACTACTTTATATATACTTGAGAGCAAAAGTCGAGTTCACGACAACTGGGATTCAACCAGTTTTACAATGACGGAGCTCCAACGAAAACAAACTCCATAAACACTACAATACCTGGCCTCCCAATGCAAACATCCAAACAAGGCATACAAGTTTCTGAGAACAGAATCCATTTTCGCCCATGGGCAAGCGACGAAAGCACCTATACCAGAGATACAGTCCCCACTAACCTGACGACTGAAACTAGTAGTAGCAATAGTCCGAGCTAGAAGTTGCACGGATACCAACAGTTCATAAAACCATATAATTACAATAACATGGGACCACAGAACTAGACGAATGCAAACTTGAAGACCAGGTCGTTGTACTGGCAGCAGCGAGAGATGTCCACTTTGATCACATCACCAATCACAAGCCTGATTGTTGCGGCAAACCCAGGCCATCTAGAAGTAACCGCCAGGCGGCCATCATTGGGATTAACGGTGTGCCGTGCCTCTGCGGTCACTTTCACACCTTTCCTGCTCATGACGAGGCGTATTCCGCCTCTTCGACCGGCGTGGAGATCTTTGGCGATAGATCTTGGCAATTTCTGATTCAAAGCAAGATATTCCCCAACAATAAGAGCAATGCATTGAATCATGTGAACCTTTAGCATCAGATAAAAAAAATAGAGAAGCTCTGCCGTCATATACTCACAAACATGGTGCTCAGATGTGCCTTGGTGATCACATGGGTGTAGGTCTCTATGACATGTCCTGGTGCTAGTGCTGTTGCTATTGCAAGAGCTAGTGCTGCTGCCGTTGCATGAGCTGGTTCTGGAGCTGGTGCTGGTGCTGTTGCATGAGCTGGTGCTGGTGCTGTTGCATGAGCTGGTGCTGGTGCTGGAGCTAGAGCTGGTGCTGGTATTGCTGCATGTGCAGGAGCCATTTCAGATGCTGGTGCCGGTAGCAGTGCCAGTGGTGCTAGTCCTGGTGGCAGTGCCAGTGGTGCTAGTCCTGGTGGCAGTGCCAGTAGTGCCCGTGAGGGTCTCACATCATCGATATTTGGCACACCTAGAACAACAGAAAAATGTAAGTATATTACTACAACAATTATTGCAAAGTACTACTAGTAACCAAAGGATTTGATGAGTACAAGTCAAATTACCATGACGGTTTATTCTACGGTCTGCATATCTAAGACCATATGCACGTATGTATCCGCTTCTCCTAAAATCAAAGTGGACTTTGTCCCCCGCCTTGAGATGGTGGTCTTCTATGAACTTGATCCATTCATTTCCTCCAAGATAGGACCTGAGAGTTGTCTTGTGGACATTCACCACATACTTTAAGCGAATGCCCTGCTTCTCAGTTTTGGACGTCACCAAAATTTGCTCATACTTATCAATCAACATGTCTAACTTGGACCGAATGGTACAGGGGACAGCCTGCATGTGAAACACATGTAAGACAACAGCGGGAAAAATGGAAACAAAAAATCTTTCACCCACTTGTTCGAAACCACACCTGGTATTCTTTGTGTCCCTGGCCAAGGTAAAACTGGCAAAAATTGTTGATCTGCAATGCTCTGTTATTAACGCAGTGTCCATGGCCTTTCTGGCTACACACGGTACAGTTTGCTGGCCGAAGGCCATTCGCAGCAGGTGAATGTGCATCGCCCATGGATGCTCATGGGGGCGGGGGGGGGGGGGGGGGGGGCATCAGCTTAGCCGCCTTTGCTGCAGCTTCTGCATCAGCCCTTACAGTCTGCACATATTAATAGCGACAGACACCACGTCACTATATTTATGAGAAAGTCTGTATGCAGGATTCAGGTAAATATAGTGCCGGCATATGTGTCTGAACTACTGAGAAGCATAACATAAACGGACAATAATATCAGACTACCTAGAGAACAGATTCTTGCAGTCTCCGCATATGAAAAGCAACAGAGAAATCATAAACTGTATACTAGTATAACTATATGAGAAAGTCCGTACCTAGGATTCAGATTAAGAAGGTGCCTGTATGTGTTTATAAACTACTAATAAGCATAACATAAACGGACAATAATATCAGACTACATAGACAACACTTTCTTATAGTCTGCGCATATGAACAGCAACAGAAACCATAACTGTATATGACGATGGTATGAGAAAGTCTGAATCTAGGATTCAGACAAACACAGGGCCGACATATGTGTCTGAACTACTGATAAGCATAACATAAACCGACAATAATATGAGACTACACAGACAACAGTTTCTCACGAAGACCACATCAATGTACGAGAATTTAGAAACACATACCATCATCTTTAGGCCGTGTGCCCTGTCCAGCTTGGAAGTGATCTTGCGCTTAATCGAGTACTACTCGATTTCGGGATCGACTACTGCATCAGTTGGGTGGAGGCTCACCTCCTTCCCCTTTGCAGCTCCACGTGGTACTAAGACGGTAGAACCCTTATACAGTGTCGTGTCTTGGATCACGGACATCGGGAGTAAAGGATACCCCCTTTTTAGGTTCGATACGTGGCGCGAAGGAGGCTGGGAGACGTCAACCACCGAGAGAACCTCGTCGAGACCTCCGATCTACGTACTAGCAAGCAACATAGGGACACAGGGAGTTTACCCAGGTTCAGGCCGCCCGGAGGCTAAAAGCCCTACTCTTGCATGTCTGGATTGAGTGGTTTATCGTGGTGTAGCTTATAGAGGTGGTTGCGGGTGAGAACCCGAGAGGTGTTGGCTAGAGGTTGAAGACAAGCAGATCCTGTCCCGGAGGAGATCACCTCTCGCTTATGCCACTCTCATCTGGTGCGCTACCTAGCCTAGCCTCCGATTCTCTGGAATCTCGTCCCTTCCCTTAGGTGCCTTGGACCTCCTTTTATAGGCCAAGGGGATTCCACAAGGGAACCTTTGGGGGCGGAGGGGTTTTAGGCGGGAAAACCCTCCGGGTTCTTCTTAGGGGGCGACTTGGCCTCTTCTCGTCCAAGTATTCTTCTGAGGGGGGTTAGGTGCGATCGCCCATCTTTTGTAGGGCGGGCGGACAAAGGCTGACACCTTTTCCGACCGTGTCCCCCCGCGACGCCTCCATCTTTTTGGCGCCCAAGTCTTCTAGGAGCTTCTAGCCGGAGCTGGCAAGCTTATCCTCTTCACTTGTTCGGAGGCTGGAACCCGGTGGTGAGCCTGGCCTCCTACCGGGCGTCCGGGTCCCCGGGACCTCCGCATCGTCTGCCGGGTTGAGGGTGACCCCGGAAGGTCCCCCAGCCATTACTTGTGGTTGTCGATGCCGTCCTTGCCTGGTTGCTGTGGGGCAGATGGGGGTCCCATCTGCCAGTCTTGGATCCTTGCCTTGTTCGCCTTCTTGGTGGCCCACTAGTGGTGGACCTACTTTCACCGCATCAGGGGAACCCCGTGTTCCACTATTGCGACAGTAGCCCCCAGGCATAGTCCCAGCGGCCACGTCCTTCTGCTGTCGGGGTTATGACCAAAAAAGTCAAAGTGGTTCCCCGGTGTCATGTCTTAACTGTCCCCATCCGTCAGGGCCGCGCTCGCAGGGGAGTAGCACGAACCCACGGGTCTTCTTCGCCTTGGTGAACGTTGCGATCTGCGCGGACCGCCAACGTCCATCTTGAATCCAATGGGAGGAAGCGCCCCGAACGGAACGTCTCCTCGACCCCACGCCGGCCAGAGCGGTGGGGCCGCGACCCGACGCGTGGGATGCCTTATCTCTCAAATCCCTAAATCATTGGATGCCTTACGACTCGTGGGAACTGTAGCTGTTACTGCTCCCAAAATGTAGAAATCCCCAAATCGCCGCCCAATCGCTCTTTGTCTTCCTCCTCGTCGTGCGCCGCACGCTTCTTCGCTTAGCCGCCGCAACACAGAGCAGCAGATCTCTCTATCCCGATGGCCAAGACCAAGCAATCAGCCCAGAAGAAGCCCTTCGGTGCCTCGCTCGCTAGGAGGCAGCCACCCCCCAGATCCGAGAAGGCACTCAAGAGATCAGAGCGCACTGCCACGACGGCGGACATGCGTAGGCGGCAGGCCCTGTTCCTGAGCATTTATGCTGGCGCCATGGAGAAGCTGCAGGCTGCGCGATTCGGGGCGGTTGCATCCAGGGCAATGGCTGATTCTCCGGCTCGCGTGCCGACACCGACAGAAGTCCTGCCGCCATCAGAGACAAGGACAGCCACGCAGATCCCCATTTTTGATACCTTCATGCAGATGGGGCTCATTCCCCATTCTCGGATTTCTTCCTAGAGATTCTGTGCGCATACGAGCTGGAGCTTCTGCACCTGACCCCAGGTGCCATCATAGATCTACCCATCTTTGCCTATGCCTGCGAGGCGTTCGTCGAGGTGATGCCTTCTATGGTGTTGTTCCGTCATTTCTTCTATCCCCGCGTAGGAAGAGAGGGCTGGCTGGGGGGTGGAGTCACGTTCTGCTTTCGTCCGAACGTTAAGCAGGCCTACCCCGAAATGGTGGTCAAGCCCAAGTGGGATGACTGGAGGAATGACTGGTTCCTCGTCGGTGTACCGGAGGCTCTCCAGCATCTTCAAGAGCTGAAGGAGCACCCGGTGAGCCAATAGCTCTGGAGGAGTCCGAGCCCGCAGGAGATGTATCTCTCGGCGGCGGTGTCCCGCTTCAAGCTTCTGCTGGAGCAAGGAGTTTCTGGAGCCGCCATCATTGCGCACGCCTTGCGCAACCGCCTGGCTCCTTTGCAGAAAAGGCCTCACCCGGCCTGGAGCTTCCGGGTCCCAAAGACCCTTCCCGCTTGCGAAACACCAACATGGACGACTCCGCCCTTCTTTTGGTCATGAAGATGATATTCCCTCCCGCCGTGAAGTACCAGCTTCTAGAGGGAGTCCGGCCCTTGTGCGAGGATCCGCAGAAGAAAGTGGTCTTGGCAACAATGCCGGTATGCAGCGCCCTTGGAATCGAGGGCCGGGCCGACTCCGAACCCCAGGACACCAAAGCCAAGATCTGCAAAGCCAAGGCTCCCTCCAGCTCCGGTGAGGATGAAGAGACCTCTAAGTCTGAAGAGGAGAGCGCGGAGAGCTCCGAAGAGGAGTCCTCCCGCTCCAAAGAAGACGACGATGGCGATAGTGACGGCGAGGGCTCCGAGGGTGACGATGACGCCGGCGGGGACGTCAGCGATAAGGAAGACAATGACGAAGAAGAGGAAGCGGGGAGAGAGGCTCTTTCCCCGCGTCCTGCCGCGGGAACCGCCGCGGTCTTGAGCCCGGAAGCGATTCCCCGGGCGCCACCGGCGTGCGTGGTCGGTGAAGAGGGAGGTCGATGTCGATGCCTTTGTCCTGGCGCCGCGACGCAAGGAGTCGCCCCAGTGCCAGCCGCCGATTCAGGAGCCCTCCTTCGCTGCCAGCATGATGCCCTTGAGCCCCATGGCTCTTCCGCCGGGTCCGCAGACATACCCGTGTCTCTAGGCTGCAAGCGCGCCCGCGGGTAAGTCTGCTTCTTGCTTGTTTTTGTCATAAATGTTGTCTTCGTGCCTGTGGGTTGCGCTCCAAAGAAGATGACCGAATGTCGTTGCAGGGGTCAAGCTTCCCCGGAGGCCAAGAAGAGGCATTGAGACGCGGCCGAGGACGGCACGACCACTAGCGCCGAAGCCCGCGGAGGGATGACGCCCCCCTCCAATTTGCAGGGAGCGGAGAAAAGACACGGGAGCATCGCGGAGAACGCACCCAAGGCGCCCCTGGCCCCCGCAAAGATGGGAAACGCGGGGACACTGGAAGCAGCAGGTAAACCTTACCCCGCCGGACAAGCTTCACCCTCTTCCGCCTTGATGGTCTGACATCGTCTCTTGTTGATCCAGATACTTCGGTTGTTGGCGGGTCCCCAACGGGCAACTCGGCTGTGGCGACTCTGGACCAGGAGAGGTCCAAGGCCGCGCCTGAGGTGACGACGGCCACGTGCCCGGGAGACGGACGCGCAGCGGCGCCTTCCGGTGGTCCGGCCGGGGCCGAAACATTGAATCGCGCGGATACCCCGGACATTTTGAGCTGCTCGTTCATGACGGGGGAGGAGCTGAAGGCCTTTGGCGAGTTCTCGACTTGCACTGGCAGAGATCCAGGTGGATCTTTCCGCGAAGAGCGGCTGGAGAACTGGTGCTTCCGGGGACCAGCAAGGAGTAGCCCCCAAGATCACGATTAGTGGGTCGAGCACCAAGGAGGCCGTGCTCCGGGGAGTGGGCCAACTGGTCCAGGAGATCGAGGCCAAGGAGGGAGCACTGGTGCGCGCCAGCTCCCGCGCCGAGGAGGTGATCCAGAAAGGGTCGGCGGAGCTGACCGCTTATGGCCATGTGGAAAGGCCTCGAGCGGAAGAACAAACTCTGGAAGACCGAGTGCGAACGCTGTGAGCATGATGTCTCAAAGTGGGAACAGCAGCTGGCTACCGGGGAGGTCGAGCCGACAAGAAAGGCCGAGGCCTTGGACCTCCGGAAACAAGAGCTGGAAAGAGAGGTTAGGCAGCACCTCGCAGAGATGGAGAAAAACCATCAGGAGATGCTCGACGAGAAGGTCAAAGACATCAAGCACTTGCAGCTGAAGGAGACGTAGGCCTAGAAGGCCATCGAGTATGCCAGGAAGGAACTTCTCGCGGAGTAGGAGTCCGCCCGTGCCTTGCGGGATCAAGCCAAGCTGGACGGCCAGAAGATGGCCGGGTTGGAGGAGTCCCTGAAGCTGCAGGAGGAGGAGCTGTCGTCGCTGAAGACCAGGCACCTTGAGCTGCAAAAGGATCATACCTGGGTGTCCTCCGAACTTGCGGGACTCCGCCGCCATACGGAGGAAGAGTTCAAGGGTGTTGCTGCCGCCAGCGCAGGTGTCGTGACACGGCTGCATCAGCTGGATCAAACTGCCAAACTCTCTGGGTTGGCTCCGGCCTTCCAAAGCCTCCCAGACGGGGCAGAGTTCCTCTCGAAGACAGTCGCCTCCATTAGGTCCATCAAGAACAAGACCGTTCACCGGCTCCTCAATGATCGAAACGGAGCCAACTTTGAGACGGTGGCGCGCGTGATGGCATCGTTCCAGGAGGCCAACCCGAACGCCGTCGTGCCCAACTTCGTGGACGCCAAGCCTTCCGAAACCTCGCTCCAAGCTGTGGACGCTTCCGTGGCCGCTCTAGCCACGGAATTGTTCCCGCGTGCTTAAACTTCCTGCATTCCATTCGAGCACCTCGTGCCCCAAATGTAATAAACATCGCATCAGACTTTGCACTTGTCAAAACTTATGCTGTAATGCTTAGGGAACTCTGTACTACTCTACTTAATGGGTGTTTTTGCTTTATCATGTTTTCCTTTCTCCACGTCTTTGAGAGATCCTTCAGGGATGTAAGCTTACCCATGAGGCCCTGACTGATCAGGAATGCCCTCACAGGCCCTACCATTTCCCAGAAGGTCGCTCACCCTCACGGCACGCACTCCTCCCGGGCAGTATCAGGTCTCTCACCGCTTCGTACTCCCGGGAGATTCGTACCCCTGGAGTGCTTATTTGACGAACAAGACGTGTTCTCTGTTTCGTTCATAGTTTTACTCCCACGAAATAGATAGCTAGGCATGACATAGATTCTGATCAAGGATAACTTATCTTTTGTTGCTCATGGGGAGTACCGGATGACAACTCGACTCTTCCGGGTACATCTTGGGGCGTCGCGGGTACTTCATGCGCGCCGCATATTTGGCTTCAATGTACCTCGCGGGGTGGAAGGTTAGCAACTTCCTCGGCCCGTGCGCATCGGCCGGCCATCTCCCACAAGTTCTCCAGTGTGTCCACGGCAGGGACGCTTAGCTTTTCACGCATCAAGTTGCGGACGTTGACGTGGAAGACTGCGATGATAGAGATCTCTTGCAGGTCAGCTGGGGGAATGCGGTCGATGACGCCCTGAAACCTCCAGATGTAGTGGCGTAGCGTTTCCTCGGGTCCTTGCTCGAGATGGTAGAGGTCAAGGACGGTCGCCGAGCTCGGCGCAGGGCAGGTCCTAGGATACTGGCCTGTCCGGCCCTCCATTTCCTCGTCGGTGCGATGCCTGGGGTTGGAGCTTTGGCCAGTGGCCTCACGGGTCGGATCCATGGGCCCCTTGCCATGGGGATCCTCTTGTCGCTCCTCCTATGGGGGTGCTGGCGCAGGGACGGCGGCAGCGCGAGCATTGGTTAGGCAGAACTCGCAGGAGCGTGGCAGTGGTGAGCATAGTCCAGCAGGTTTTCCAAGCTTGCGATCCATGCCCTCGCATGGGGATCACTCTTGCACTGCTCTGGCGGGAAGGAGAGAAGTGCTCGGGCCGTGCCTAGTGCCTCTTCCAGCCCCCAGCTTCTCCGAGCCGACGGCTGCGATGGCTCACCATGTACCTCCTGAGTTCCCGACATGGTCTTTGCTTACAGATGACGCGCCCGTTCACCCAGCCTTGAGGAAGCAGCTGCTCCGGTTGGAGTAGAAGAAGAGCTCGAGGCAGATCTAGCCGCGACCGACGAGCTTGACGTTGAACTTGGTGATGTGGTTGACGTAGGCCTTGCCGAAGTATCTGGCGACGAAGCCGATGTAGACGCTAGTCGAGATCTCGATGGAGATCTCGAAGCCGATGGAGACGAATCCAGCGCTTGTGCCCCCTACCTGCCGCGTCAGATGTCGTGTCTTGGATCACGGACACCGGGAGTAAAGGATACCCCCTTTTTAGGTTTGCACGGGGCGCGAAGGAGGCTGGGAGACGTCGACCACCGGGAGAACCTTGTCGAGACCTCTGATCTACGTACTAGCAAGCAACATAGGGACACAGGGAGTTTACCCAGGTTCAGGCCGCCCGTAGGCTAAAAGCCCTACTCGTGCATGTCTGGATTGAGTGTTTTATCATGGTGTAGCTTACAGAAAACCCCGGGAGTTGTTGGCTAGAGGTTGAAGGCGAGCAGATCTCGTCTGGTGCGCTACCTAGCCTAGCCTCCGACTCTCTGGAATCCCGTCCCTTCCCTCAGGTGCATTGTTCCTCCTTTTATAGGCCAAGGGGATCCCACAAGGGCACCTTTGGGGGTGGAGGGGTTTTAGGCAGGAAAACCCCTCCGGGTGGTTCTCAGGGGGCGACGTGGCCTCTTCTCGTCCAAGTATTCTTCTGAAGGGGGCTAGGTGCGGTCGCCCACCTTTTGCAGGGCGGGCGGACAAAGGCTAACACCTTTTCCGACCGTGTCCCCCCGTGGCGCCTCCATCTTCTTGGCGCCCAAGTCTTCTAGGAGCTTCCAGCCAGAGCTGCAAGCTTATCCTCTTCGCTTGTTCGGAGGCTAGAACCCGGAGGTGAGCCTGGCCTCCTGCCGGATGTCCAGGTCCCCGGGACCTCCATGTCGTCTGCTGGGTTGAGGGTGATCCCGGAAGGTCCCCCAGCCCTTAGTCGTGGTTGTCGATGCCATCATTGCCTGGTTGCCATGGGGCAGATGGGGGGGCCATCTGCCAGTCTTGGATCCTTGCCTTGTTCACCTTCTTGTGGGCCCACTGGTGGTGGACCCACTTTGACCACATCAGGGGAACCCCGTGTTCCACTGTTGTGACATATAGATAATAAATATAGAGAACTTGGTGTCACAGCGGCTTTACATAAGCAGATCCGGACCTGGAGGATGCAAATAGAGATACACTTTTAGCATCTTCACAGAAGCACATCGATAAATTGAGGATGTAGACAGACACTACTCCAGGACCGGCAAAAAGGTAGATGAAGACATACCCTTTTGTATACACAGACCGCATCAGTGCCCGAGTGCTTCGTCGTCCATGACCCATAGTGCTCCATAGCCATCTTTGGAGCAGCTTTTGCATCAGCCCTTACAGTCTGCACATATCAATGGCGACAAACACCACGTCACTGTATATATGAGAAAGAGTTTATGTAGGCTTTCAGATAAATACAGTGTAGGCAAATGTGTCTGAACTACTGATAAGCATAACATAAACGGACAATAATATCAGACTACCTAGAGAACATTTTCTTACAGTTTGCGCATATGACCAACAACAGAGACATCATAAACTATATAGTATGACTGTATGAGAAAGTCTGTTTCTATGATTCGGATAAAGAAAGTGCCGACATATGTTTCTGAACTTGTGATAAGCATAACATGAATGGACAAATAATACCAGACCGCATAGAGAACAATTTCTTACAGTCATGCGCATATGAACAGCAACAGAGAAAACATAAACTGTATACTAGTATGACTATATGAGAAAGTCCGTACCTAGGATTCAGATAAAGACAGTACCGACATATGTTTATAAACTACTGATAAGCATATCATAAATGGACAATAATATCAGACAACAGTTTCTTACAGTCTACGCATATGAATCGCAACAGAGACCACATAAACGTACATAGCGACTGTATGAGAAAGTCTGAATCTAGGATTCAGATAAATACAGTGCCGGCATATGTGTCTGAACTAGTGATAAGAATCACATAAACTGACCATAATGTGAGACTACACGGACAACAGTTTCTATTTGGGACTACATCAATGTACAAGAATTTAGAAACACATACCATCCTCTTTAAGCGGTGCGCCATGTCCAGCTTGCAAGTGGTCTTGCGCTTAATCGAGTACTGCTCGACTTCGGGATCGGCTGCTGCATCAGTTGGGTGGGGGCTCACCTCCTCCCCCTTTGCAGCTCCACGTGGTGCTAACACTGTATAGCCCTGATACAGAGAACTTGGTGTCACAGAGGCTTTGCATAAGCAGATCTGGACATGGAGGATGCAGACAGAGATACACTTTTAGCATCTTTACACAGAAGCACATCGATAAATCGAGGATGCAGACAGACACTACTCCAGGTAGATGAAGACATACCTTTTTGTAGACACGGACCACATCAGTGCCCGAGTACTTTGTGGACGTCCATGGCCCATAGTGCTCCATACCGAATCTAACCAATATCCAAGGGAATGAGCATTAAAAGACATGCATTGCAGAAGCCATTAACACACACAAAGAACGCCCAATCCCCATGGAGCTAAGCCTAGGAGGACATAAAACAAATCACCAATCCTAGCTGAGCAGATTAATTACCCCGAAACAAGAAGGTCAAGCAAGAACATTGGAGAAGAAAGCAACAAATCTAATATCTCACCAGTTGGAAATGCTTGCCTAGCTTGGGCCTTGGCGCAGTGGAGGGAAGTGGGAGTGTGGGACTGTGGCTGGGGACGAGGATCGAGCGGACCGGGGGGAGTAGTGGCTACAGCTCGGAAAGGATGAACTACGTACATTTTATTGGTCGGGAGAAATAGCTATTTTTTAAAACCGTTTATTCCTCTCCAAAGGCACCAGCATATAGTTGTTTATTAGCTCATGTGGAGGGGCCACGGCCGGCAGACGGTTTAAAACTTTGGGGCCAGCTGGAGTGTTCTTTTCACCCGAAAATACATCTTCCCGCTGTAAATATGACTCCTTTTAAACCGATCAAGCTGGTACCTATTCCCGCTTGAAATTGGGGTACAATTTCTTTCCTTCTCTTCCAGTTCCACCCGGCCTTTCAATAATCAAGAAAAACTCGCCAAGCTGAGACTGACAGAGGTTGCCATGTGACCACTTCTCCTGCTGTAGACTGAGATCCGCTTGAGATTGGGGTTCAGTTTCCTTCTCTTCCACCCGACCTATCCCCTACCAGTAATCAAGAAACCTCTCCAAGCTGAGGGAGGCCGCCATGTTCCTCTCCACCTAGAGACTCTTCCCGGACGAGGAAGACCCCCCGGCCTGCAGTTGCTCTGACTCTCGTACAACCTTAGGACACTGCGTGTTGTCGCGCAACCGCGACTTGAGGGCGCTGCAAAAGAAATTCCGCCAGAAATTCCTCATGGCCATCGTGGGAGCGCACCGGCCGCCGGTATTCCCGGACGACCTGGTCAAAGATCTGCGAGCCAAGCACGACATCTGACGCCGTGACGTGCTCGTTGAAGTCTGCATGCCGCCGGCGGATTTCTTTGTCAGATTCGAGAGCGCACGCGCGTGCAAGCGTGTGCTCGAATCTTCCGTCGTTGTTCGCTGCAATGGCGCTCGGTGACCTTCGCCCGGTGGCAGCCAGCTGGTTGCGGCGTGGAGCCCTGTGATCATCCGTTTTTAGCCAAGATGAGCTTTGATGGCTTGCCACGAGAGGCTTGGAATCCACAGTTGCTGAACGAGCTGCTCAACAGCATGGGCGGTTGCCTCGTGAAGTTGGCTCCACCGTCCGACAGCTAGTCTGTTGAGGTCATGGCATGGATGCGGGAGTGGTCAGGCTCACGCGTCCCAAAGGTCATCGGTGTTGACGTACCTGCGGTGGTGCCACAACTTGAAGCAGAAGACTCGGCACCACCTTGTTTCACCTAGCATAAAGTTACGGTGCGTGTCCAAGAGGTGACCGTGAACCGCGACCCTATCCGCGCCTCGATGGTGGAGGGTGAAGACATGGTTTCCCATCACGTCTACCCTACCTGGGTCGGAAGGGTCGATGGTATGGGGCCTCCTCCGTTTTGTGAAAGTGGCCATTTCTTCCAAGGATCCTGGGGGCGGGCAGGCGGTATGAATCTGCTCTAATTTCAGGTTAACTAAATTGGCTCTATCAGATGTAACCCAATGTGTTTCATTTTGCTGTTAGAACTGATTGCACTAGTACAAGTAATTGTGTGCTGCTACATATGATGGACTGATTGTGTAGCATGTGATATTTTGCAATGTGATGTATCCTGCACTTCTCGTGTTGGATTCAGATATCTGGAAGTTGTGTGTGTAAAACCTTTTAAGTAATAAAGCTCCCTTTGTAGAAAAAAATCTGAAATGGCTAGTACAATACACATATACACTTCTCGTGTTGGATTCAGATATCTGTCATGTTTCTCACACTAGCGACAACTATCCCAAAAGTCCGAAATGGCTAGTGCAATACACATATACATCCCCTCTCATGTATGACTCGGGGAGGGAGAGGCCGACAAGTGCAACCGGAAGAGAGCGACGACACGTGAGTCAAACACGTATGGCTCAAGAGGCTTATACATCGACAAAGAGTCAAAGAGGGGGAAACACACCATTTTTTGAATAAAATGCGAAAACTAGGATTCGAACTCATGTTTCATGGATTAGCAGATGATCCTAAAAGTCTGAACTAATGGAAAGGGCTAGCTAGTACAATCTACATATACACTTCAACACAATTACTAATCATAAGGTAGTACTACCTCCATATTAAATTTCATGACCAAATTAATGCCTTCGAATCATAAGGTAGCTCCAGGTGCATCACTCTCTTCAACTGCTAAACCATATGTCACGACAATCTCAGGTGTAGCAAACTAAGATTCATCTTCATCTCTCGCATCTATTGGGGGCTGTTCTTTGTGGCAGTGAACACATGCTTCATAACCTGTCAGAGTGCCAAATGCTGGATAATCACTGATAGTCCAACGAACAACAATAGTGAAATAGATCTCTTCATCCCTAGGTGCATCACTCTCTTCAGCTGGTAAGCCATGTGACACCACAATATCAGGTGTAGCAAACTAAGATTCATCTTCATCTCTCCCATCTATTGGGAGCTGTTCTTTGTGGCAGCGAACACATCCTTCATAACCTGTCAGAATTCCAAAAGCTGGATAATCACTGATACTCCACGGAACAGCAACAGTGAAATAGAACTGGTCATCATATGGTTCGGCAAGCACATCTTCACTGCTGGACTTCGGGCACAACATATCCTGGTTCCCCCAACGAGTTCTAACAGAGTCCATGAAGTCGGCAATGGCATTGAGCTGTGTAGGTGAGAACTTTTTGGGAACGCACCATCCAACTTCTATCTATCTTGCCTGGTTAGGCGAATATATATATACAAGGTCAGAGAAGGCAAACAGATCGAGTACAAAATCATGCCAAGGCATTCCAGCAAGATAGACAGAGTGCACAATTAACTAGCTAGGCATTCGAGCAAACAAATCAAGCAATAAACTAAGATAAAGATTTGAGAAGACAGATCGAGTGCAAAGCTTTAATTAAAATGTCGATTTGTGGTTGAGCTAGAGATATCAGGCCTACCGTGGGATCGAGCTGACCGCCGGTGCCTCTCGATCCAGAAGAATGACGGGGAAGGGGGCTGGGGGTGAGGCCATGAATTCGTGTATTTGAATTTCCTGCGCACGGGCTTGAGGTTACCCCGACCGCTATCTGTATATATATACTAACAACCAGGACCCACCAGCTCGACCATATTATCCCACGGGTTTGTCTAGGCGCCTGAGATTTTTTTAAGTTCCAATCATCTGAGAAAAGCGCAATTGTAGTTTAGAGAAAAGTGTAGCTCGTTAGACTTGCACTTTTCCACCTCAGTTGCACTTTAAAAAGTGCAAATCGTTTCAGAAAAGTGCAACTTCTGACTGCGAGTTGCATTTTCTTTGAACTGTAGTTGCACTTTTCTGAATTGATTGAGACATAAGAAAATCTCAGGCACCTGAGATATTAGCAAAACCTATTTCATTTATTTTAACTAGAGAAAAACATTGTGCGGTTTTTTTATCGCATTTTTCGTAAGCGCGTTTTCCATGTTTGGAACAAGAGTTCCTATGTATAGTAACTATTTGTTTTCTCGCTTGATGGCACTTGAGAATTTGAACTTGATTTGGAAATTTGAACTTAATTTGCGTGTCTTGATCTAAATATTGCAGATATAAAAATGGACTCTTTCGTCAGTTTCCTTTTCTTATCATAACATTGTTAATTCAGGTATGCGATGGGTAATTACTGTTTTATGCCTCTACTGATCTCTTTAATTTACTATATATGTGTATATACTTTGTTGATCTAAACTTAAAGGTATGTAATGACCAAACTTAATTTTAATTAAGTGTATCATTTCACGCAATGTCTTTGGTCGCTAATTAGCGAAACCGTAATTAGAATGTTTTTGCCGAATTTTTATTATCAAGCTTGTAGTTCAAATCCGAGTTAATTCTCGATATTTGGCCGAATCTCAAATCTCAGATGATGAAAAAAAAGGTATGGATATGGCCATCTGGTTAAGCAATCTGGCCCACATCCGTGTTAAGCAATCTGGTTCGTCCATCCTACATCAACGGCCATGAGCGGATCCTTCCCCTTGAAAGAAGGCGCGGAACCCAAGGAATCACTGTGTCCCTAGGAGCATATCCTTCTCTTTGAAGGATGGTCAGGAGTAGAGCTGTACGTCATGGGGGACGGTGAAATCTAGACCTGCATACATGTGATTCACACCTGGAGTTGAATTTTAAATTTATTTCGAAATGTAAATAAATTCGGAACAAATATCTGTCTGGTGTGATCGAGTTCTTTTTTCTGTTTATGTGGACTACGTTCATGTAAAAATGAAGAGGGAAATAAAGAGTGTCTCTCTAGTCAAACTGCACTGCCTATTGATTTGACAAGACAATAGCGAGGCGTGCTAGGATAACCATACATGTCACCTACAGCGAGTTTTCTGGAAATATCAAGTACTCCATACTATTAGCACATCCGTGTGGGAACAGCGAAATCCAACTACAGCTTTATGTTTTTCGATTCAAATTGAAATTAGATCAAAAATTCGAGTTGCAACCAAAATTCTAATTTGAGCTAATATGCAAATATGGTTTGTGGTATTGATGTTGCAATTCTATCTCAACTATTATGCACGATGTTTCCCCATATTTACTATCCGAACTTGTTTGGTCATGCTTCTATACAATTCAATTTGACATTTGAACCGAGATTCAAGTTTGAACCAAAATTAAACTTTGCTCTGTGGTACTGATGTTTGCAATGCTTTCTCAACTAATATGAAAATTAGGTGATCATCCTTGACATCTCGTGTGCAAATATAGAGTCCATGGCAACTATGGGATTGTTTGGACAAAATATGCCATGCTTAACCCTATTCACTTAAAACCCTTTCAAAACCCCTCAAGACCCCTTCCGAAAACCCGGAACCCTTCCGGCTTGGTTGATCGTTGTGCGAGGAAGGTTTGGATCAGGCGCTAGGGTATGTTAAGCGGATTCGAGAGTTGGTTGGTTTTGCGACCTGATTGTGGCTGGATTTGGTGGGGCGCTCCGTAGCTTGTTCTGCGAGTTTGACCATTGAACCAATCATTTGACCATTCATCAGTTTATCATTAACTTAACTTTTTGCAATAAACCTTGTTTAGAATGTGTAAATTAACCCATGTTTGTGCCAATTTGGGTCATGATATAAGTATGTTAATTACCATGCATGGTTATGGCCATGTCTTGACCATCTGGCTTGAAAGCTAGCCTTGAACCTTCATAGATGAGAGTCCATCTAGTGAAGACTTTTAAACTGTTATAATTATGTATCCCCATATTTCTATCCGACCCTTTTTTGTCATGTTTTTAAATTCAAAATTGGAATTCGAACCAAAATTCATTGAGCTAAAATTCAAAATTTGTTTGTGGCATTGATGTTTCAATGCTTTCTAAACTATTATATATGCACGTTAGGTGATCATCCTTGACATCTAGTGTGAAAATATAGGGTCCATGCAAAATATGGGATTGTTTGGACAAACTATGCCATGCTTAAACCTAATCACTCAAACCCTGCCAAAACCTTGTCTGAAACCCACCACCCTTTCGGGTCGTTGATCCCTATGCGTGGAAGGTTTGGATCGGGTGCTATGGTTAAGCCAAGCCGCGAGTAGGCTGGTTCTATGATCTGATTGGCTAGATTTGGTGGGGGCGCTCCATAGATAGTTATGCGAAGTCATTTGAGCATTCATCAATTTATCATTAACTTGACTTTTGGAAGTTAATCTTGTTCAGAATGTGTAAATTAACCCATGTTTGTGGCAATTTGGGTCATGATATAAGTAACTTATTAATTAACATCCATGGTTATGACCATGTCTTGATCATTTTTACCTTGAAATCCTTGAACCTTCATAGATAAGAGTCTGTCTAGTGAAGACTTTTAAACTATTATGCATCATATATCCCCATATTTGTATCCAAACTTTTTTGGTCATGTTTTTTTAATTCAAAATTCAAGTTTTAACCAAAATTCAAGTTTGATCCAAAAATTCAGATTTGGAATGTGATAACAATGTTGCAATGCTTTCTCAACTATTAGGAACTATGTATCCCCGTATTTTCTATCCGAACTTGTTTGGTCATGTTTTTTAATTCAAATTGAAATTTGAACCAAAATTCTAGTTTGATCTAAAAAAAATAGATTTGGTATGTGGTAACAATGTTGCAATACTTTCTCTACTATTATGCACTATGTATCCCTGTATTTTCTATCCAAACTTGTTTGGTCATGTTTTTTTAATTCAAATTGAAAGTTGAACCAAAATTCAAGTTTGATCTAAAATAACAAATTTGGTCTGTGGTGTTGATGTTGCAATGTGTTCTCAACTATTATGCAGTATGTGTCCCCATACTTTCTATCCGAACTTGTTTGGTCATGTTTTTTTTAATTCAAATTGAAATTTGAACCAAAATTCAAGTTTGATCTAAAAATATCAAATTTGGTTTGTGGTGTTGATGTTGCAATGCTTTCTCAACTATTATGAAGTATGTATCCCCATATTTTCTGTCCAAACTTGTTTGGTCATGTTTTTTAAATTCAAATTTGAACCAAAATTCAAGTTTGATCTAAAAATTCAAATTTGGTCTCTGGTATTGATGTTGCAATGCTTTCTCAACTATTATGCACGCTAGGTGATCATCCTTGACATCTCTACAGGGTGCAAGTATTGGGTCCAAGCCAAATATGGGATCGTTTGGACAAACTATGCCATGCTTAACTCTAATCACTCAAACCCTGTCAAAACCCTGTCTAAAACCCCGCACCCTTCAGGGCCGTTGATCGGTGTGCGTGGACAGTTTGGATCGGGCGCTAGGGTTAAGCCGATCCGCGAGGAGGCTAGTTTTGTGACCGGATTGGTGATACGTCCCAGACGTATCTATAAGTTTTCATGTTCCATGCTTGATTATATATCAGTGCCACATGTTTTTATAATGTTTTTATACCATTTTGGCATGATTTATGGAACTAACCAATTAACAAGATGCCTAGTGCCAGTTCCTGTTTTCTGCTGTCTTTTTGTTTCAGAAAAGTTGTTCGGGGAAGTTTCTCAGAATCAGCTGAAAATTTACGTGAATTATTTTCACAAAGGAATAAAGACGTATCCAGGAGGGGAGCTGCAGGGGGGCCACAGCCCCCAGACGCCACCTAGGCGTGGCCCACCCCTTGGTCGCGCCAAGGGCCTACCTGGCGCCCTCCGACGTTTTCTCAAGTTGCCCTTTCAACCATAAATTGACTTCGACGTGGAAACCCTCGATACCCGATCATATTCTCCAGAAAACATCCGAGGCCGCCGCCGTCGTCAACCCTAGATCGGGAGGTGTCGTGTCTTGGATCATGGACACCGGTAGTAAAGGATACCCCCTTTTAGGTTCGGTACGTGGCGCGAAGGAGGCTGGGATACGCCAACTTCCGGGAGAACCTCGTCAAGATCTCTGATCTACGTACTAGCAAGCAACACAGAGACACAAGGAGTTTACCCAGGTTCAGGCCGCCCGGAGGCTAAAAGCCCTACTCCTGCATGTCTGGATTGAGTGGATCATCATGGTGTGGCTTAAAAATGTGGTGGCGGGTGAGAACCCGAGAGGTGTTGGCTAGAGGTTGAAGACGAGGAGATCCTTTGCCGGAGGAGATCACCTCTCGCCTAAGCTAGTCCTGACTGCTGCGCTACCTAGCCTAGCCTCCGACTCTTTGGAATTTCATCGTTCTCCTCTCTTCCCCTCCCTCCGGTGCCTCGGTCCTCCTTTTATAGGCTAAGGGGATCCCACAAGGGCACCTTTGAGGGCGGAGGGGTTTTAGGCGGGGAAACCCCTCCGGGTTCTTCTTATGGGGCGACGTGGCCTCTTCTCGTCCAAGTATTCTTCTGAGGGGGGTTAGGTGCGGTCGCCCACCTTTTGGACGGCGGGCGGACAAAGGGTGACACCTTTACCGACCGTGTCCCCGCGCGGCACCTCCATCTTCTTGGCGCCCAAGTCTTCTAGGAGCTTCCAGCAGGAGCTGGCAAGCTTATCCTCTTCGCCTGTACGGAGGTTGGAGCCCGGGGGTGAGCCTGGCCTCATGCCGGGCATCCGGGTCCCCGGGACCTCCGCGTCGTCTGCCAGGTTGAGGGTGACCCCGGAAGGTCACCTACTCCTTAGTCCTGTTTGTCGATGCCGTCCTTGTTCGGCTGCCGTGGGGCAGATGGGGAAGCCCATCTTCCGGTCTTGAATCCTTGCCTTTTCGCCTCCTTGATGGGCCCACTGGTGGTGGACCCACTTTGACCGCATGAGGGAACCCCATGTTCCACTATTGCGACAGTAGCCCCCGGGCATAGTCACGGCGGGCACGTCCTTCTACTGCCGGGGCTATGACAAAAAAGTGAAAGTGGGTCCCCAGCGTCTTGTCTTGAGTATTCTGTCCCATCCGTCAGGGAGTGGGTGCTTGGAGTTATCCGCTTGGGGGAGTAATTGTGCCTGCCTCCTCGATTCTCGAAAATGGAGAATGCGAGGTGACCGTTGTCGAAGGCGCATCCGAGCCTTCTTAAAGGTGGGGGTGCCCTTTCCGAATCTTCAATTTTCTATCTTCTTCCTCCAGAGCCGAGCGCGTCGATGGTGAGAGCCAGGAGAGGAGCTGGGCGCACCCATTCTTCCTCAGCGGTGGTGGAGGTGGCCACCAACAGCCGTGGGATGGCTGCTCCCAGAGGTCGAGCGGGGCGTGTGTGGGGACCCCGGACTAGCCGTCCGAAATACCCTTGTGCCTACATCAGCGATCCCATGATCAGTGTGTCGCTGAGCACAATCAAAATGGTAATCAAGAACATCCATAAATACCGAAGGAATTTACTTACTTGATTGAAGTCATAACCTTCAATAGATACTTGCAGCAGAAATCACCAAACAACGTGGAGCCCAAGTCATTCGCCTTAACCCTACAGGCAACTGACTGGGAAGCGCCCTAGTTCGCATTGACGTCATTTCCGTCTCCTTCTTCAAGATGCTCTTATTTAATAATCTGGCTAAGACAATAGCTAGGGACGAAACCAATATGAGTACATTTGATTGTACTCGCAAACTACTCCCCCTGAATGAGCATGCACTACACTTTTTATAGTTTAAGTAAATCTTTGTTTGCTTTGAAAACTCCATCCTTATTGAAAAGAGAAGGATAGACTTTTGTTTAATAAAACTTTGTCTGAAAACTCTATAACTTTTGTTGAAGAAAATTAAGAGAAATTTTATAACTTTTCATAATCCTTGTATATTTTTCAAAACATCTATAGCCTTTGTTAAAAGAAAAGAAGGCTTTTCGATCTTTTCCCATAAATCGGTTCTTGTAAGAAATCTATTTTTAAAACGTTTTTCCCGAAAGTAGATGTTTGTTGAAAAAGGTAAGAAGTCCCTTTTAAAAACATTTTTCCCGGAAAATCACCATTTTGTTTATTTCCCCAAAACTCCTCCTTTTTCGACCATAACCCTTTATGGTCATCCAATCCTGACAACCTCATGCCTGCCCACTGGCATAGTTGCATAAAACATCCTCCACTTCATTTTCTCCTTCAAGTCTCAAATCTTTTCCAAAACTTGCACATAGGACCGAGCAGTTCGTTCCAGCTGTCCATATCCGAGGACTCGGCTATTCGAATAGTTTTACCCTCTGCAGAGGTAGCACGCTTTTCCCACATCCATCCGATAACTCATCGTGTCTGCCACGTCCCGCCATACAAGGTGTATGCGAAGTTGAGTCACCGACCATAGCCTGTCCTTTGCTCATGCTAGTATAGGACCCTACCGCTATGAATTCACCATTCCCTCGACACCTAGTACAGGATCCCACGTCTAGGAACCTAGGTGTGAGGACTCGCAGTTCTGCCCGGCGATCCAAATATGGACCTTCAATTCTCCATCCATCAGATTGCTAGAACCCAGGTCAGGGGGTAGGTCGCAATGACCATCCCCTCATGGAACGAGGTCGTCCTCGTTGTTGAGGCATCCCATACTAGCAGGAGCAAATTGTATGACTACGCCCTTTCCCATATGTGGGTAGATGTGGTCGCACAGGTTATTGGCTGTTCAGTAAGTACAAGGACTCAATGTGCATTTTTCATAAACATCACCATTTACCATTTCTCCACTTCAACACCGATCTCACGGCATTCCACATTATTCCAAGTACTTCCAAAGGAGTTTTGAGTAAACAATATTTTTTCTTTTCCCATCCTATAGTTTGAAAAAGAATTATTTTTCCACCCAATACTTCCATATACGGTGTCAAAATAATATACTGGTATTTTGGAAAAGGGTTTTCAAAGTCATAGCTTTAGTGGCAAAAACAACTTAAGTCATTTATGCCCTTTATAGGTAAAACATGTAAATCAAAGTAGACGTATATAAATGCAAGCTCAGTGAAGTAGCTTGCCTGTTTTCAGCATAATGTCCCTGGACTTCTCCTCATTGATCAAATAAATAAACTCTGATTCTTCTCCAATAAATCCCTTCCAATATCACCCAGGTAGCGTTTATATCTAGCGTCGCAAAAAGGAAAGAACACAATCAACACACAGTAGGACACTCCAACAACAAACATCAAGCAACACTAACAAACAACAATCATGAGAGAAGATTATTATTTAACAAACAAGTTTGGCAATCACCAACACTACTCATGTTTAAAAATTATGATTAAAGTTGTGATTGAGCATCTTTATTTAAACAGGAAATACTTCAGACAAAAGTTAAGTTACCAACTCTTTTCTGTAATTCAAAATATTTTACCAAGCTAAAGTAGAGACATTAACTAGATACTCAAGCTAGTACTCAACTTAAGACAACCAAAATTAACAAGCAAGGCAATTATATTAATCACACAAAAATAATCTAATTATCGAAATAAACAAGCAATACATACCATTTCTAAACTACTCAATCAAGCATCACAACCAATCTCATGCATCACACATAGCTACTGCACTCACAAGGCAACACAATTTGATTTCAATTTAATTGAATTAGCTAGTATTTAATTAGGTCTTAAATATGGCAGAAACTAGTGGTGCATGTTTAATTACATAACTTAAGTTTTGTTGATCACAAAAATATGAACTAAAATTCTACTGATAGCTACTGATGTGTAGAAGACAACCCAATTGGATTTAATTCAACTGAGGTTATTAAACTCCCTATATAAATGTTTTTATCCAGAAGGTTAGTTTTCTTGTTTTTGCTACAACTCAAGTTAATGTTACTCAAAAGTTAAATCCTCTTAGGGATAACTAGTATTGCTTAAATGTGAGCAAACAAAATTGGTTTGACCTCATTTGGATTACTAGAGTATTAGAAACAAACAAGTTTAGGTTTTATACCTTCTGTGGAATTTTGAATATCATTACTTATTTATTAGTCTAAATGGGGTGAAACTACTTTAGTGAGTTAGATAATTTCATAATTTTTCCAGAACATTTTCATTTGCTATTTATAGATTCCTAGATCTCGAGATATTAATTTTCAAATTCTGGATAAATTTTCTGGCAGAGAAATTCCCCTTTTAAGTTTAACAACTTAACTGATTTGATAATTTTCTACTGACTTAACCACAACACCAAATGGAATAAAGCCAATGGCACTGGGTATATTAGTTGATGTAATTTTGATACCATTTAGTTTGGTATTTTTGGTTGAACCAAGTTTTAGGAAACATCTCCCAAAGATGGTACCAAAATAACCTTTCTGAGTTTTCAGTTAAAACTAACACATTTGTCATTTTGATTTTGAACTGGAGAGATGTCCAAAATGAACGTGGTTTGCATCTATGTTAAGATGGCTTGTTATACTAGCTACATCATTTTAGTTTGCTATTTTTAGGCCTCTGGTTAAATAGGAATTTGCCGGAGGCCCAAGAAGCCTGGCTCAACCGCCTCTCCGAGCTCGTCGGCGCCGCTCGCGTCTCCGCTCCTGCACCGTCCCGTTCGCTGGTTCTCTCTGCACGCGCAGGGGACGTGGCGCACGGCGCGCCGCACACACCTCCTCGTCACCCCGCGCCCGCTCCAGCTCCACCAGCTCCAACGCAACCTGCTCCAGCCGGGGCTCCTCCACGCGACAATCGCGCTGTGTCGCACGCATCGTCGCCGCACGACTGCCAAATCGTGCAGGGAGCCCCGGAGGACGCACGCGTGAGCATCGAGTGCCACAAGGATCGCCACAACCGTGTCGTCCATGACGTCGCCACCGCGGGGCGCCACCTCCGCGCCACCCTCGCCAACGGCCCGGTCACCTACGGCACGACGGTTGCGTTCACTCGCAGCCTCCGTCGCGTCGTCTGGCCGGTCAAGTTCAGGCCGGATCTTCCTCTGCGCTACGACGGCAAGAATAACCCCCTGGAGTTCCTGCAGCTCTACACATTGGCCATCCAGGCCGCAGGGGACGACGACAAGGTCATGGCGAACTGGTTACCCATGGCCCTCAAGGATTCCGCGTCCTCGTGGCTCACAAACCTCCCCGCCGAGTCCATCAACACCTGGGAGGACCTCTGCCAGTGCTTCGTCGCCAACTTCAAGGGCACGTACGAGCGCGGCCTCACGTACAACGACCTCCGCGCCGTGCGCCAGAAGCCTGGCGAGACCCTTTCGCAAGTACATCCAGCACTTCAGCCATGTGCGCAACAAGATCCCCAACGCCACCGACGCGCAGGTCATTTCGGCCTTCCAGGCTGGGGTCACGGACGTGCGGATGCTCGAGAAGCTCGGCATCCACGACAACATCACCACCGTCGTCAAGCTCTTTGACTTGGCGGACAAGTGCACCAAGGCTGAGGAGGGCCGCTTGTTCGTCAAGAGCGAGCCAGGGGACCCCGCCGAGGGGTCCAAGAAGAAGAAATCTACCGAGAAGCGCAAGACCACTGCGATCCTCGCGGCTGAGCCTGACGCCAAGCAGCCTCGCGCTGCCACTCCAGCCGCGGACCCCGAGAAGAAAGATGACCGCCCTTTCTGCATCTACCACAATAGGCAACTGGAATAACAACTACGACGACAACTACCAGTAGAACCCTCAAGCCAACGCCGCCCAGCCCATGAACGACAACCTCCCTGCCGAGACTCCTTAGGGCTACCAGGTGCCTCGCGGGGCCGCTTGCATCCTCGGTGGAGCTCAGGCCCCCAGCTCCAACCGCCACTTCAAGCAACTCGCTCGCGAGGTCGCGGCAGCCCTTCCCAGGGTTGAGGCCTCCAGGCCCCTCATGTGGTCCCAGTACCCCATCACCCCAAGTCCACCTCAACTGTTGGCACCATCCCGCTGGTCTGCACTCCCACCATCAACAACATTGCAGTCTCCAAGACGCTCATCGATGGGGGTGCAGGCCTCAACGTCATCTCTGTCGAGACATTCGAGAAGCTACAGGTGCCCTACGAGCGGCTCATGCCCACCAGGCCCTTCTCGGGGGTGACAGAGGGTCTCACCAGCCCTTTGGGGCAGGTGAGGCTCGCCGTCACTTTCGGCACCCAGGCCAACTACCGCACCGAGCTGATCGATTTCGACGTCGCGCACATCGGCCTGCCCTACAACGCCATCCTCGGCTACCCCGCCCTCGCCAAGTTCATGGCGGTGACCCACCACGCCTACAACCTCGTCAAGCTCCCTGGCTCGGGTGGCACCATCGTCATCCTCGGCTTGGTCTCAGACGCCCTGTACGCTGCGCAAGCGGCCTACAAGGCTGCCGCGGTGGCGTCACCCGCTGACGAGGACGAGGAGCCCCTCCCGAGGCCCCCCGCGAAGGAGAAGCAGCTGTTCTCTCAGGAGAAGGCCGCGACGAAGCAAGTGCCTCTTGAGGCAAACGGCTCGGGGGCTAGCGTCACCATCGGCGCCAACCTGCCTCCCAAATAGGAAAGCGCGCTCATCGCCTTCCTCAGGGCAAACTCTGACATGTTCGCATGGACATCGTCAGATATGTCCGGAGTACCGAGGGAGGTGATCGAGCACCACTTAGCCATGTGTCCAAACGCACGCCCTGTGAAGCAAAAGGCGCGGCGCCAGGCGCCAGAGAAGCAAGATTTCATCGTCAAGGAAGTTGAAAAGTTGAAGAAAGCCAGCATCATCAAGGAAGTTGTCCATCCCACGTGGCTCGCCAACGGTGTGGTCATCCCCAAGCACACCGGAGGAAGCCGCCTCTACATCGACTTCACCAACCTCAACAAGGCCTGCCCCAAGGACCCCTATCCCCTCCCGAGGATCGACCAGATCGTGGACTCCACCGCCGGCTGCGCACTCCTCTGTTTTCTGGATGCCTTCTCAGTCTATCACCAGATAAAGATGGCGAAGGAGGATGAGGAGAAGACAACATTTCTCACCCCTTGCGGTGTGTTTTGATACGACTGCATGCCCTTCGGCCTGAAGAACGCCGGTGCCACTTTCCAGCGCCTCATGAGGATCGCCTTGGTGGCTCAACTGGGGAAGAATGCAGAGGCCTACGTCAACGACATCGTGGTCAAGACCCGCGAAGAAGACACGCTCATCAAGGACCTCGAGGAGACCTTTGCCAACCTGCGCAAGGTAAACATCAAGCTGAACCCCGCCAAGTGCGTCTTCGGGGTCCCTTCAGGCAAGCTCCTCGGGTTCCTAGTGTCTCATCGTGGCATTGAAGCAAACCCCAACAAGATCAGAGCCATAGAAGAGATGCAGCCTCCTCGTCGCCTCAAGGACATGCAGCGCTTAGCGGGATGTATGGCCAGCCTTGGCCGTTTCATCTCCATGTTCGGCGAGAGGGCGCTGCCATTTTTCAAGATCATGAAGAGGTCCGGTCCTTTCAAGTGGACCCCTGAAGCAGCAAAGGCCTTTGAGGACCTGAAGAAATACCTGGCGAGCCCACCCATCATGGTTGCCCCACACCCTCGCGAGCCTCTGAAGCTGTATCTTGCAGCCACTCCTCAGACGGCAAGTGCGGTCTTGGTGGCTGAAAGGGAAGAGCCAGTCCTGCGAAGCAAAGCCCTGCCTCGCCAAGCCCAGAACTCCTCGACAAGGAAGCACCCTCGTCAAGCCTCCAGCCTCATGCCGAGCCTCCACAAGTGGGGCCTCAAGAAAACCTCGACAAGGACTCCACTGAGCCTCGAGAGGAGCCAACGGCTGCCACGCCAACAACTACCCTCGTCGAGCATCCCGTGTACTTCGTCAGCACAGTGCTGCGGGACGCTCGCGAGCACTACCCCATGCAGCAAAAGCTCCTCTTCTCGCTCCTCAGCGCCTCCAGGAAGTTGCGCCACTACTTCCAGGGTCACCCCATCAAGGTGGTCACCTCATGCCCCCTGGAGCAAGTCCTGCGCAACCCAAACGCAACAGATCGCGTCGCAAGCTGGGGCATCGAGCTACAACATTTTGAGCTGGAGTTTGACACCACAAGGGTCATCAAGGGCAGGGCGCTGGCTGATTTCATGGCCGAATGGACGGACACGCGTGAAGAAGAGCCTCAAGAAGAGGAAGCCGCAGCCTCAGGAGGGGCAGAGCCCAGCCACTGTACCATGCACTTCGACGGTGCCTTCGCGGCCCGGAGTGCAGGAGCTGGTGCTGTCCTCACCTCACCGACAGGCGACAAGCTCTACTACGCCGTCCAGCTGTGCTTCAAAGACAACGACAAGGTCTCCAACAACATTGCTGAATACGAAGGCCTCCTTGCCGGGCTCAGAGCTGCTATCGCCCTTAGCATCAAGCGCATCCTCATCAAGGGCGACTCTCAGCTCCTCATCAACTTCTCCAACAAAAGCTACACGCCTAAGGACACCTACATGGTGGCCTACCTTGAAGAGGTATGCAAACTCGAGAAGCACTTCAGGGGCATGGAGCTCAAGCATATCCCACGAGGAGAGAACCAAGAAGCAGATGAACTCGCCAAGCGAGCAGCAAGAAGGGAAGCCCAGAAGCCTGGAGTGTTCGAGGAAAGACTCGCCAAGTCCTCCGTCAAGCAACCAGCGGTCAACATGAGCATCAATGAGGAGCTCCCACCAGCCCCATCAAGTGGAGCACCAAACTGCGGGCTGCCCTCAGGCGATCGCTTGCTGATGACCTTGGTACGCCAAGACACTGGTTGGATCAACGAGATCAAGAACTACCTACAAAATCGAGTCCTCCCCGAAGAAGATGCTGAAGCCGAAAGGGTTGCTCGCCAGGCCAAGTCTTACTGCCTCCACGACGGAGACCTGTACCGTAAGCGCCCCAATGGGGTTGCGTTGCGGTGCGTCCCTGCCGAGGAAGGCCGCCAGCTCATCAACGACATCCACAGCGGAGAGTGCGGCCACCATTCGTCCTCGCGCACCCTTGCAGGCAAGGTCTTCCGGAGTGGCTTCTACTGGCCTTCAGTGCTTCAAGATGCAGCCGCAATCGTCCAATCCTGCGACGCCTGCCAATTCCACGCCAAGCAGATCCACCAGCCGCGCAAGGACTCCAAACCATCCCGCTCTCCTGGCCGTTCGCGGTCTGGGGGCTGGACCTCCTGGGACCCTTCCCGCGAGCGCTCGGGGGCTACCGCTACCTCTACGTCGCCATCGACAAATTCACCAAGTGGCCTGAGGTGGAACCCGTGCGCACCATACCAGCGAAATCCGAGCTCTGAACTCACGGGTCAGCCCTCATGCATGTCAACTCCCAAGGAGCTCTGAACTCATGGACCGGCTCCCGTGCACGTCAACTCACCAAGGACCTTGGTGCCTGTTCTCCTCGCAAGACACACATGAAGGAACCTACGAGCACGCATGAAATTATCTAGCTATGTATTGCTTGTGGGTATGCCTATCTGTCCAAACGCAGGAAAGCAGGTTCAAAACAAGCCCCAGGCAACCTCAAGAGGAAAATGCCTCACCAGGGAACCAACACCCTCTGCAAGGCAAAAACGCCTCATCAGGGAACCAACACCCTCTCCAAGGCAAAAAACGCCTCGCGAAGCTAAGTCCAAACACTTGGTTAAAATTTCCTTTCGCTGGTTTTTGTCCCTCGAGCCTCTTTTCTCTCTGCTATGCCTCATGGGCTGCTTGCGCGTTAAAGGGGAGCCCCGAGCATCGCGCCTCGGGAGCTCTTACCTCTCGAGGCCTCACGCACCCCCCGGCCTTGTGGAGCCCTGACTCTCACATACCGAAGCGGCGACGGTGTAGCGCTAAGAGAGGGACCTAAGACGCAGAGCGAAAAAGACATGAAGAGGAAAGATAAAAGCCTCCCGAGGGAAATTCACCAAGCACATTAAAATAACACAAACAAGTCTTTACAAAAGTTTTACAAGCAAATGCTAAGGTAATCTGTGCCTCATGCACATCCAGCCACAGGAAAAGCTCAGGCCATCGGGCCTCCCGAGGTGCCCTCGTCGCCCGCGGCGGCGCGTTCCTCTTCTTCGCCAGCATCCTCCTCGCCGTCGGCCTCGTCCTCCTCAACCTCGACTTGGTCGAATATCTTGGCGTACTCCTCGGCGGCCTTCCGCGTCCTGTCGCTCAGCACGACACGGCTGTTGAGGTCAACCGGCGCCGTCACGGCCTCGAGGTCAAGCGAGGGCTGGAGCCTCGCGAGGTTGGCGAAGATTCGGCAGGTGGCGAAGACGATGAGATCGCGGCTCTCCTCCACAACGCGGTCGCCGAGGTCCTTCGCGGTCTCTTCAAGCTTTGCGAGGAATTGCCCGAAGATGAACGTGTACGCGGCCTCGTCGTCGCTCCCCCCCCCCCCCCCCGCGGCGAAGGCGGGACCTCGGCCCCGAGGCGGTCCCCAACGGCGCGCGCGCGGAGCACCAGGTCTTGGAGCATGAGTTGGCGCTGGCACGACATGGTCCGGCCAATCTCCGCGTTGCTCCGTGCCTCCTCCACAAGGCTCACGACCGGCCCCACCTGCTGGTGGAGCTCGCTCAGGTCCTTCTCCAGGGCGGTGACTCTCCCTTCCGTGCGAGCCTGGGCCTCCCTGGCGCTCTGAAGGCAGGAGGCCATCCGCTTCTCCTCCTTCTCGAGATCGTTGATGCGGTTTTGGAGCTCGTCGCGCTTCGTCTTGAAGCGCTCCTCCTGCTTCGTGGCCTTCTCATCATAGCTCTTGGCGAGGTCCTGGCGGATGAGTTTGACCTTGTCGTCGGCCTCCTCCTTCAATTTTTTCTCCTTCTCCGCGAGGCTGGCGTTGGCCTTCGCGTGGCGCTCGGCGTAGGTGGCTTCGTCCCTGGCCACCCGGCCCTCGCGAGCCTTCAGCTGCTCCTCGCGGGTGGCCTGGTCCGCCTCAAGCTGCTGGACCTGCTCCTCGCGCCGGCGCATTTCCTCCTCGCGGGGGGAGAGCTCTCCCTCGCGTCGCGTGAGCTCTGCCTCGCGCTTGGTCAGCTGCACCTCGCGAGCGTCCAGCCTCTCGCGGAGCTCCTTCAAGCTGCTCTGCACAGTTTTGGAGTGCGTGATGAAGTTTTGCTCCAAGGCCGCAACCTCCTGTCGCTTGGAGGCAGTTTCCGCCTCGAGCGCCTCCCGAGCGGCGTCCAGCTGCTCCATGGTCTCCGCCGCCTCCCGCTTCACGCTGTCGCGGGTCTCTTCGGCAAAGTGCATGGCCTCTTGGCGTGCCGCCAGGGCCGCCGCGTCCTGCTAGCGGCAGCTCTCCACGCCCTCACGGAGGAGGGCCCAGCCCTCGTCGAGTCTCGCCCGCTCCTCCGCCCTGGCGAGTTCCTCTTCGGCGAGTTGCGCCTCCAGCTTATCGAGCGTCCGCCACGCCTGGCCGAGGACGGCTTGGCGACGAACCACTTAGCGCCGTGGCTCCCGCAGCGCCAAGGTCCCCGCACCGCTGCAGGGTGCAGAGGCCTCTATCTTTGGCGAGGCGCCCGAGGCACCCTGCCTCGGGCTCACGGCCGCATCTGGTGCGGCCTGGGGGCTCGTGTGGGCGCCTCCTTCGCCGCCCGCGTCAGGTGCCCTCCGGGGGCTGGGCGTTTTCTCACCCCAGCTCCGGCGTCTGTGGGCTCCGGAGGCGCCTCCACCTCCTGCTCCTCAGGGGCGCTTCCCGCCCCTTCCGTGGTGGCCGCGTCCGCCACGCCTCAGGCGCGTCAGCCCCTCTTGTGGGAGCCTCCTCCTCCTCCGGGGGCGGCTCCATGATGATCTCTTCATCCACCCTCTCCTCCTCCATCGTCTCCTGCTGTACGGGAGGAGTAGCAGCCCGAGCTGGCGACGGCGCCGCCTCTTCAATCACCTCCTCTGCGCGGTGCTCACCCGCGGGAGGAGTGGCAGCCCGAGCTGGCGACGGCGCCGCCTCTTCAACCACCTCCTCCGCGCGGTTCTCACCCGCGGGAGGAATAGCCACCTACTGCGGATCGTCAGCCGCAGGCGTCTCTACGGCGACGATGGCGGTCTCTCCAATCTTGCGGAGCCGCCATCTCTTCGGCGCCGCAGGTTTGCTGAAAGAAAGACAAGTAGAAGATCCTTCAAGAGGGTTTTCAAAAGCAAAATGCTAAACGAGAAAAGAAGGAAAATCAGGACTTACTCATCGGCCATCCTCCACACCCTTTTCTTCGCCTTGGGCGGCTGGGTGCTGCTCGCTCGGGCCTCCTCTTGAGGCGCTCCTGCCTCCTCGCGAGGAGCGCCCCTCGCGACTGCGGCTCTCCTATCGTGGATGGCCTTGGAGCAGGGCTCGCAGCGTCCTCCCTGGCTGCCGCTCTCCTCCTCCTCCTCTGCGGTGCATCGGGACGGAGCTACGCGAAAGGCGTCCTCGTTGCCACTGGAGGAAATCACCTGGAGGTCCACTTCAGGCGGCACGCTCCTTGGGGAGCCGACGGAGCCTCCCGAGGGGCAGCGCCTCTCGAGGCCTCATCCTCGCCAAAGGGGTCAGCGCCTCTCGAGGCCTCATCCTCGCCAGAGTCTTCGACCTCGTCCGGCTCCGGTGACTCGTCCATATACTCCGGCTCCGCCGCCCACGGATTGGTGCGGGGCCCGCGGTGTCCTGCGGGCACGATCCCCCACTCATCGAACACGGGCAGGCGCCTGCGGTGCTCTTGCACGCTCTCTTCAACAAAGCTGAAGAGCGGCCGGGCCTCATCGCAGGTGGGGGACGGGATGTCCGTCGTGGCGAAAAGGATCCCCATGACCTGGTACAGCACCTCCGGCGTGAAGTTGTCCGAGCACAGGCACAGCGTGTCCTCCCTGCCTGAGTACCGCCACACCGGCTCTGAATGCCACTGGAGGGGGGCGATACGGCGCCTCGTGAAATCCTTCGCCACCATCTGACCGGTGACTCCGGCGTCGCGGAGAACCCGTATGCACTCGTACACCGCGTCAAGCTTCGGGCCCTCGAAGCCTGCGCTCGCCCAGCGCGCCCACTTCCTCGGGGGCGCCACGGGCACCTCCAGGAGAGGGTTGGTCCTCTTGGTGTCGACGAAGAACCACCGCTTGCGGAAGTCCTCCACCTTCTTCGTCACCTTGGTGATGGCGTTCTCACCGCTCCATGCGATGGGGATGTAGTTCCTGCTCCTGGCGTCGGCAATGCGGAAGGAGACGCATTCGATCCGCTCGTTCTACGCGGTGTTCCGGAGGGAGTAGAAGCTGCGGAAGAGCGCCACCGAGAGACGGATGCCAATGTAGGCCTCGCAGAGGTAGGTGAAGATGGAGAGAATGAGGATGGAGTTGGGATGAAGATGAAGGAGTTATGGTACACCTCCAAAATCCCCAGGAGGAAGTCGGAGAAAGGAGGAACAAGACTGGCGTAGAGAGTTTGAAGGAAGATGGGGTAGTACCCCTCGGGAAGCCTGCTGCCGGCCGGTCTCATTTCGGTGGCGCCGTGCTCGTTGGTGCTCGAGGCCGCCAGGTGGCGCACCTTGGCAATCGCCGCCGAGTGGACGCGGGACTGCGGCAGCGCCCCCTCGACTGCAGCACCGCGCGCCGCCGCCGCAGACTTGCCGGCCTGCATCGTGGCCTTGCCCTTCTGGTCAACGGTTGCTTTCTTGGGTGCCATGGTCGCAGGAGAAGGAGATCTTGGAGGCGGAGCGCTCTGGGAAGGAGATGTTTTGGGGGAAATGTGCGGAGGAGTTATGGGAGAAGTGACGGGCGATGTCTGCGCGCACAGGCTTTATTGGCCAAAAACCAAGGACGTGGCAGGCCCCACCGGGTCGCCAGTTGAAGACGAGGAGATCGTGGCCTCGGCCGCAACCGCTGCGCCCCACGTGTCACGGCCCAGGCAGGCATCGTTGGGCCCTCGACGCTTCGCCTCCATCCATGGGCTTCGGCGTGCCCATCGCGGGCCCGGGGGCTACTGTCGGCACAATGAAAACCAGGGTACCACGGGCCGGCCTGCTAGGGCCCACAGCCTTCTTCAGAAGATTTCGCTAAGGACCAGGCTCTCCAAGCCTGGCAAGCCTCGCGAGGGACCTCTCCTCCTCGCGGAGGGTTTTTCCCTTGGCGAGGGACCTCTCCTCGAGAGGGCATCTCGGATGCCACCTGCAAATTCTGCTAAGGACCAAGCCAAACGGCTCGGCGAGGCCTTCAACCTCGCGAGGGTTCCTTCCTCTCGAAGCCAGCTCTGCCTCCGCGGCAGAGCGCACATGGGCTCTGCACCCTCCGCAGAGTGACGACCGCGGCAGCGCGCGATGACGGCAGCGCCACAGTTGCCGTTCTTATGTATAAAGCAGTCAATAAAGCTGCACCAAGCAAAGGAGCCCCAAGGATTGCCACTTTGGTGATAAGGGAACCGTCTACAGCTACCCTCCAAAGGCGACGTCACCGTGGGACACATCCCACCTCAGCAGCGCCAGCCCACCGTCCTGGTTGGACGGTGGCTTTTCCAGCTTTGGTGACACCGCCCCTGCCATGGACCGCGTCCATGGACTCCACCTTTATTGTGAACCTGTCCTCCTCCTTCGTCGCCATGTGGTAACCCTTCCCGCCAAGATATTTGGGGGAAGAGGTCCAAGACACCTATAAAATGAGGGGAAGCACGTTCGGGCAAAGGGTTCGCTTCTCTTTCAGTTCACAATCCTGGAGCTCAGACCAAAACCCAAGATCTGAGTTCTGCAGTAGCCATTGTAGCCAACTTGAGCTCGCCAAGCTCGCTCTGTACTGAAACCTCTCCAAGCAAGTGCAATACACCAGAAGTAGGACGTAGGGGTTTTACCTCACCTAGAGGGCCCTGAACCTGGGTAATACCGTGCGTTCATCTCTGCAGTGCTGTTCCGCAGCGAGCTCGACGAGCACCGTCGCCGAGGCACGTTGAGGGTTGTTTGATTCCGTGTTCAACCCCTTACTCGATCCTTGTGAGACACACCCAGTTCCTGGGACAGTTCTTCGACATCGAAGACCATTGTTTCAGACTGAGATGTCAAGTTCACAAGCTACTTTTGGAACGCATTGATGGCCAAGCTAGGAGTCAAGCTCCTCTTCTCCACCGCTTACCACCCACAAACCGATGTCCAAGCCGAGGTGGTGAATCGAAGCCTATCAACTCTCCTCCGCGCATTAATCAAGCTAAACCTCAAGGGTTGGGAGGAATGCATACAGCATGCTGAGTTCGCCTACAACCGTGCCTCGCACCGGGCGACCAAGCGAAGTCCGTTCGAGGTTGTCTATGGGTTCAACCCCAACACCGCCCTCGACATTGTAACAGCCCAGATTTGGTACCTTAAAATACGGGCCAAATTTTCACTTTTTGTGTTGCATTGCATCATGGCATACATATTTTAAAGTTTACTAATGTTAAAACAAAGCAACACCTTGAAAGTAAAACAAATGAAACAAACCCCTCTTACAATTTTCCAACCCAAATTCAATGACCAACTTGGCAACAACTAAATGAACTTCCAATTTGTTTCGGAAGTTCCAATTGTGCATCTTACAACTTTTTCCTATTTTTCCCAAATGTTGCCAAATGGCAATTAAAATTGAGAATCCAAAATTGGGCTATTTCACTTCTATTTTTGGAACCAAGTTGAACTCTCCAAAATTTCAAAATAAAAATATGGGGTGCTGCATTATTATAATATGAGACTCCATAAATATTTTCATAATTTATTGAAATGTTTAAATGCCCCAAATAAATCTATTTTGGAAATTATCAAAAATGCCCTATTTAAACTCCAAGAACAAATGTGGTGCAAACCAATTTATTTGACCTCACCAATTTTTGTGGTGGTTCTACAAGGTAATTAAAGGCTTCATGAATTTTTCTGGAATTTATAAAAATGCTTAAGTGCCTCTTTTAAATCGTCAAAGCTTGCTGGGGACCTGTTTGTGTTGGTTTCAAAAATTCCAGGGACCTCTTCGTAATTTTCTTCTTTTTCCCTCTCTCCTCTCTCACTGTGCTCACTGGCCTGGCGCCATGCCGCTGCTCCCATGCCGGCCTGCCGTGCCTCCCTGGAGGTCAAAGACCACACCAAGGGCGCCCACCTGCTCCCCTCCACCTGCTCTCTCCTTTTCCCCTCTCTCCCGTTCCCTGCCCTGCGAGGAAACCCTAGCTCGAGCCGGAGTTCGCCGCGGCCACCGGCGAGCTCCCCCTCGAATCGTCGCCATTTGGAGCCGCCCCGAAGCAAGCCATCGCCACCACTACCTCCGCCGCATCCTCCTCTTGCTCCACTCCCAAGGAATCGGACCAGGAGGGCCGGAGCCGACGCAATCGTCCTCGCCCTCCCTCACCGCGGCCGCGTCTTCCCCATTGCCGCCGTCGCCGACGATTCGCCGTCCTTGCAGTTCCCCGGGACGAGCAGACGCTGCCATCACGTCCGCCTCGTCGTCCTCTCCACCTCCGCCACAGGAATCGAACGGAGACGCCAAGAATCGACCGCTCCATCCGCGACATCGCCGCTGCTGCTCGAGCTCCGCCGTGAGCGAATTCGCCGCCGACTGCCTCCCTCCGGCCACCCCGACCTCACCATCTTGCCGTGGTGAGCCTCCAGTGCAGACTCCCCTTTCCCCTTCTCCCCTCGCTCGCCGTCTTTCGCCGGCGGTCACCGCCGCGTCATCGCCACCGTGCGTCCCAGCACGCCCGGCCTGCCTCCCCCGGCCTGACCGGCCACGAGGCCGGGGCCTCTCGGGACCCTGCCCGGCCATATGGGCCGGCCCAGTGGCCGGGGCCTCTCGGGCTGTGACCCGGCCAATATGGCCGGCCTGCACCCGGCCTGGCCGGCCTGCCCCAGTTTTGCTTTTTAATTTTTGATAAAAGCAGATTTTTAAATAATTGATATCTCATTGTTTAATGGTCCAAAAATTACAAATTAAATACCAAATTGATCAGCAAGACATAGTCTACCATATAGAATCATTGAAATGATCTTTTGGGACTTTTTATCTTATTGTTGTGAAGAATTCCTAAAATGGGTAATTAATATCCAACTTAGGAAAATTTATAACTTATTCAATAATTGTCCAAAAATTGTAAATAAAATCTCATTTTGATCAACTTGTCAATTGCTAGTAACCCATGCTAATACCATGTCATGACCACAAATATTTATTTGATGTTATCCATAAATTGGTTAAATGAATTAGATTCAATTATTTATTTAATTTGCTATTTCTTCATCGGTACTCCGAAATTTACAAATAAATTATCGAAATGATCGGAAGAACGAAACCTATCCTTTCATGTCATGTTCATGCATATTTGAGCCACTTCCATAATAATTTGACAATTTATGAAGAATGTGGTCACTAAGCTAAATATGGGGTTGGTTCCAAATAATGGCACTAATTATTTGGCCCCTCATTTAAATTTGCTTTTAATTTATATAATAATATGGTTGTATCAATTGGACATGTCATCATGTGTTTGCGCATTGCACCTTGTGATCGTGTGATTTATGTGTACTTTGCATTTCTCTTTTGGGTATCGATAGATTCCGGAGTCGAGGTTACCGATAACTACCCCGACGAGCAGTGCTTCGCGACCGGGCAGCAAGGCAAGAGATAACCTAACCTTCTTGGCATCTAGCATCCTATGTCTATAAACTTATTTTATCCACCATAATATTGCATGCGGTTCAAATGTCCTTTTGGTAAATATTAGAATATCCTATGATTGCATGTTCTTCCCGAGCCAATCACATGTATCCCTACCTATGAACCCTAGTGTTGATGTGTTGGCCGGATACAAAGTATAATTGCTGGTTATATGCTTAGCTATGCTTAGACATGCTTAGTTAAATATTAGTAGTGTCCGTTATTAATTCCATAATTGTTGATGTACGATGGAATGATGCGGGCACTTGGTGGATATGTGGGTGCTTAATTAAAATGCTAAGTAGGCTTGGGTGAGTTGCCATCGGGGATGGTGTTTTGCCTCACTCTTGCCCCTAGGTGCGAGTTCCTGTCTTCGGAACCAAGGTTTGAGCGTGCTGCCATTGGTGGGTGTATGGGCGCCTTACTGACCGAATAACTTGTGCGGGCGTATCCAAGGGTCCTCTAGTTCGGTTTTCCATTTGCGTGTGAGTGGAAAAGATGATGTTGATGAGGATTTGCGTTTAGGACGTGGCGATGGGGCAGGGGCTGGGGCTGGGTAAACTTGCCCTGTGGCCACTGATGACTCTTGGATAGTCTCACGCGAGGTAAAGGTCTAACCGCGCCTGCTTGCCGGCCTTCCCCGGAAGAGGGCCAACCAGGTGAGCCGGACGGTACCAATGGAGAAGGAGCTGGGAGGTCCCTCGGAACCTGGCGACTTCCACTTAGTACACCCCTGCAGGGTTAATCTTTTCGAAAAGCCGTGTCCGCGGTTATGGACGCCTTGGGAATGGATTTACGGGATCATAGAGAATGTTAACCTTAATTAATTAATTTGGCAGCTAAAGGTTGCAACTCAACGTGTGTGTAAAAGGTTCATTTCCTCGAGGGTGAGTCGAGGGAGTGCCTTTGTGTGAGATGAGTGGTGATGGTTACAAAATGGTTCGATGAGAACCAATGATGATAATGTTACTCTCTTACCCCTTTATAAAAATACTCTGATAGACGATGCCATGTGTCTTTATGTTTCGTTTATGAAAGTTAGCTTTATGCAAAAGAACTACATATAAAGCTTTAGAGCCTCCGTCAGTCATTGGGCCTATATCGCCCTACTAAACTTGCGAGTACATCGTACTCAGTCTCTCTTTGCTGCCCCTATGATTTTGTATTTCAGAGGAGGACGACACCGAGCAACTAGGTGGTTTCTTCGTTGACGTCGACTACTAGTCTGGGGTTCCCAGGTGGCAGCTTGGGACCGTGGAACAAGCTGGCTGGGATGATGTTTATTTGTAGGCCTCTTAGGCCATATATTTGCTTCTTGTTGTTAGACAACACTACCCGCTTCCGCTTGTTGAATTGTTGGATCTGTGATCCTTTTGCTTGTAATATTTGTATTCTTCTCGTTATATGAGTTGCTATATAAATGTTTTGTGTCGTAGAGTCATGCTTTGTGCCAGTTCTGTTCCACCAGTCTCGATCTTTGTTTTATACAATGATGGTTGTGTTGAATACATAGCCTCTCTGTATAATTCCGGGGTCGGGGCGTTACAAGTTGGTATCAGAGCAGGACTGCCTGTAGGAAACCCGTTCTTTTGGTCGATGTCGAGTCTAGTTCGTAGAAAATTATTTTAACCTAAAAATGAGTTGTGAAAACCTTCCTAGGATTCTTTTTACTCCTCATCCAATTCACTCTGATCTCGGTGTCATCTTACCTCTATTTGATTTTACGGTTCTCCTGATTGTCGGCAAATGCTAAATCTTTAGGAATCTCGGGTTTGGGTTCCTACCTTTAGTTACTAATTATCCTTACTCCTCTGCCAATCTAAAACATGAAGAAAGGAAGTATGAGGGTTCGTCAAGATATTTCTTTGCTTTAGCCCAAGATCTTGAACCGAAGGTCCCGGATTGTGCTAGGGCTCCGGTGTAATTATTCATGAGGGCTGTCACCCTTGTGAGTGTTATGCTATTGTGGGTCCCAGTGCATGAAGCTGATCTTTAACCCAAGATCTTTTCTGTTGAACCCTGATGTTAATTCAATACCTACATCCGGAAGCACTCTAATGATCTACCCTATCCATCGGAGTTAGATACTAACTGCGTCCTTGTCAAATCTGCAGAATGGCACAACGTCCTCCGCTCTACCAAAACGAAGCCACTCCATGGGATCAGTGGACACCCGTTGATCGGCATAAATCCCATACAACTAAAGATCTGCCCAAGAAAAGTTGTGAGCACCTCAACGGAGTTAGAGGGCCGGACACCAATGGGATAGACAAACGCAAGTGCTACATCTGTAAGGAACCCGGTCATCTGTGCAGGGAGTGCCCCCTTCGGTACCCCGGTAGGAGAGGAGCACCACAAGGAAAAGGGTGCAGTCAGTGCGGAAGGGGTGGACATCAGGCGAGTCAATGCCACGGCAGTTGCCCGCACTGTTCCAACAAGCATCCACTTGGCAGTTGCCCAACCGTTAGTGCCACTTGCTACCTATGCGAAGGGAATGATCATCCTCCAGCTGAGTGTCCTATGGAAGTCGTAGTAGACGCATTAAAGGATGCCCGTGATAAAATCGCTCAGGATGCCATCCACGCCCCGAGGAAGAAGCGCCAGAGGGTAGACAAACCCGGGAGACACGCCTGCTACACCTGTGGCCAGAAGGGTCACTACTGCAGGGAGTGCCCCAACGCCTCTGCTGACGAAGCTAAAGAGGACCCCAGCGTCCTTACGGGTGAGCTATGCATCAACAACCCTCTTGCTACAGTTTGGTTAATTCTGGAGCATCGAATTCATTCATATCCATATCACATGCACTCATCCGTCAAATACCATTTGAGGATATGGACTCCCTGTTAGGGGTCAAGTCGTCCCTTGTTCTCTCAATAACCTATGGTTTTGGGCAAGAGTCGTTTTGTCTATCACCTTAAGTTATCTCCTGTTCTTCCCGCCTTTTTGGGCATGTCTTGTTAGTTAGCCAAATCTCTCCAACGAGGAAGTTGTGTGTTGTCATGTTTCCCTCTTCCCTCTTCCTACTCTAGGAATCTCGGGGCGAGATTCTTGTAAGGGGGGTAGATTTGTAACAGCCCAGATTTGGTACCTTAAAATACGGGCCAAATTTTCACTTTTTGTGTTGCATTGCATCATGGCATACATATTTTAAAGTTTACTAATGTTAAAACAAAGCAACACCTTGAAAGTAAAACAAATGAAACAAACCCCTCTTACAATTTTCCAACCCAAATTCAATGACCAACTTGGCAACAACTAAATGAACTTCCAATTTGTTTCGGAAGTTCCAATTGTGCATCTTACAACTTTTTCCTATTTTTCCCAAATGTTGCCAAATGGCAATTAAAATTGAGAATCCAAAATTGGGCTATTTCACTTCTATTTTTGGAACCAAGTTGAACTCTCCAAAATTTCAAAATAAAAATATGGGGTGCTGCATTATTATAATATGAGACTCCATAAATATTTTCATAATTTATTGAAATGTTTAAATGCCCCAAATAAATCTATTTTGGAAATTATCAAAAATGCCCTATTTAAACTCCAAGAACAAATGTGGTGCAAACCAATTTATTTGACCTCACCAATTTTTGTGGTGGTTCTACAAGGTAATTAAAGGCTTCATGAATTTTTCTGGAATTTATAAAAATGCTTAAGTGCCTCTTTTAAATCGTCAAAGCTTGCTGGGGACCTGTTTGTGTTGGTTTCAAAAATTCCAGGGACCTCTTCGTAATTTTCTTCTTTTTCCCTCTCTCCTCTCTCACTGTGCTCACTGGCCTGGCGCCATGCCGCTGCTCCCATGCCGGCCTGCCGTGCCTCCCTGGAGGTCAAAGACCACACCAAGGGCGCCCACCTGCTCCCCTCCACCTGCTCTCTCCTTTTCCCCTCTCTCCCGTTCCCTGCCCTGCGAGGAAACCCTAGCTCGAGCCGGAGTTCGCCGCGGCCACCGGCGAGCTCCCCCTCGAATCGTCGCCATTTGGAGCCGCCCCGAAGCAAGCCATCGCCACCACTACCTCCGCCGCATCCTCCTCTTGCTCCACTCCCAAGGAATCGGACCAGGAGGGCCGGAGCCGACGCAATCGTCCTCGCCCTCCCTCACCGCGGCCGCGTCTTCCCCATTGCCGCCGTCGCCGACGATTCGCCGTCCTTGCAGTTCCCCGGGACGAGCAGACGCTGCCATCACGTCCGCCTCGTCGTCCTCTCCACCTCCGCCACAGGAATCGAACGGAGACGCCAAGAATCGACCGCTCCATCCGCGACATCGCCGCTGCTGCTCGAGCTCCGCCGTGAGCGAATTCGCCGCCGACTGCCTCCCTCCGGCCACCCCGACCTCACCATCTTGCCGTGGTGAGCCTCCAGTGCAGACTCCCCTTTCCCCTTCTCCCCTCGCTCGCCGTCTTTCGCCGGCGGTCACCGCCGCGTCATCGCCACCGTGCGTCCCAGCACGCCCGGCCTGCCTCCCCCGGCCTGACCGGCCACGAGGCCGGGGCCTCTCGGGACCCTGCCCGGCCATATGGGCCGGCCCAGTGGCCGGGGCCTCTCGGGCTGTGACCCGGCCAATATGGCCGGCCTGCACCCGGCCTGGCCGGCCTGCCCCAGTTTTGCTTTTTAATTTTTGATAAAAGCAGATTTTTAAATAATTGATATCTCATTGTTTAATGGTCCAAAAATTACAAATTAAATACCAAATTGATCAGCAAGACATAGTCTACCATATAGAATCATTGAAATGATCTTTTGGGACTTTTTATCTTATTGTTGTGAAGAATTCCTAAAATGGGTAATTAATATCCAACTTAGGAAAATTTATAACTTATTCAATAATTGTCCAAAAATTGTAAATAAAATCTCATTTTGATCAACTTGTCAATTGCTAGTAACCCATGCTAATACCATGTCATGACCACAAATATTTATTTGATGTTATCCATAAATTGGTTAAATGAATTAAATTCAATTATTTATTTAATTTGCTATTTCTTCATCGGTACTCCGAAATTTATAAATAAATTATCGAAATGATCGGAAGAACGAAACCTATCCTTTCATGTCATGTTCATGCATATTTGAGCCACTTCCATAATAATTTGACAATTTATGAAGAATGTGGTCACTAAGCTAAATATGGGGTTGGTTCCAAATAATGGCACTAATTATTTGGCCCCTCATTTAAATTTGCTTTTAATTTATATAATAATATGGTTGTATCAATTGGACATGTCATCATGTGTTTGCGCATTGCACCTTGTGATCGTGTGATTTATGTGTACTTTGCATTTCTCTTTTGGGTATCGATAGATTCCGGAGTCGAGGTTACCGATAACTACCCCCCCGAGCAGTACTTCACGACCGGGCAGCAAGGCAAGAGATAACCTAACCTTCTTGGCATTTAGCATCCTATGATTTTATCAAATTATTTTATCCACCATACTATTGCATGCGGTTCAAATGTCCCTTTTGTTAAATATAGAATCCTATGAATGCATGTCTCTTCCCCGAGCCATTCACATGATTCCCTACCTATGAACCCTAGTGTTGATGTGTTGGCCGGATACAAATTATATTTGCTGGTTATATGCTTAGCCATGCTTAGACATGCTTAGTTGAAATATTAGTAGTGTCCGTTGATTATTTCCATAATTGTTGATGACGATGGAATGATGCGGACTTGGTGGATATGTGGGGTGCTTAATTAAAATGCTAAGTAGGCTTGGGTGAGTTGCCATCGGGGATGGTGTTTTGCCTCACTCTTGCCCCTAGGTGCGAGTTCCTGTCTTCGGAACCAAGGTTTGAGCGTGCTGCCATTGGTGGGTGTATGGGCGCCTTACTGACCGAATAACTTGTGCGGGCGTATCCAAGGGTCCTCTAGTTCGGTTTTCCATTTGCGTGTGAGTGGAAAAGATGATGTTGATGAGGATTTGCGTTTAGGACGTGGCGATGGGGCAGGGGCTGGGGCTGGGTAAACTTGCCCTGTGGCCACTGATGACTCTTGGATAGTCTCACGCGAGGTAAAGGTCTAACCGCGCCTGCTTGCCGGCCTTCCCCGGAAGAGGGCCAACCAGGTGAGCCGGACGGTACCAATGGAGAAGGAGCTGGGAGGTCCCTCGGGAACCTGGCGACTTCCACTTAGTACACCCCTGCAGGGTTAATCTTTTCGAAAAGCCGTGTCCGCGGTTATGGACGCCTTGGGAATGGATTTACGGGATCATAGAGAATGTTAACCTTAATTAATTAATTTGGCAGCTAAAGGTTGCAACTCAACGTGTGTGTAAAAGGTTCATTTCCTCGAGGGTGGTTCGAGGGAGTGCCTTTGTGTGAGACGAGTGGTGATGGTTACAAAATGGTTCGATGAGAACCAATGATGATAATGTTACTCTCTTACCCCTTTATGAAAAATATTCTGAATAGACGATGCCTTGTGTCTTTTACATCTTTTATTGAAATCTGGCTTTATGCAAAATAACTACATATAAAGCTTTAGAGCCTCCGTCAGTCATTGGGCCTATATCGCCCTACTAAACTTGCGAGTACATCGTACTCAGTCTCTCTTTGCTGCCCCTATGTATTTGTATTTCAGAGGAGGACGACACCGAGCGACTAGGTGGTTTCTTCGTGGACGTCGACTACTAGTCTGGGGTTCCCAGGTGGCAGCTTGGGACCGTGGAACAAGCTGGCTTGGGTGATGTTTATTTGTAGGCCTCTTAGGCCATATATTTGCTTCTTGTTGTTAGACAACACTACCCGCTTCCGCTTGTTGAATTGTTGGATCTGTGATCCTTTTGCTTGTAATATTTGTATTCTTCTCGTTATATGAGTTGCTATATAAATGTTTTGTGTCGTAGAGTCATGCTTTGTGCCAGTTCTGTTCCACCAGTCTCGATCTTTGTTTTATACAGTGATGGTTGTGTGGAATACGTAGCCTCTCTGTATAATTCCGGGGTCGGGGCGTTACAGACATGCTCCCACTTCCTCTCCACGAGCGCACCGACATGGACTTTGACAAAGCGGGCCGACTACATGAAGACACTTCATGAGTCCACTCGAGCCACTCTAGAGGAGAACACCAACCGCCATGCCGCCAAGATCAACAAGTTGAAGAAGCCCATGATATTCGAATAAGGAGATCTTGTGTGGTTACATCTCCGCAAAGACCGTTTCCCAGATGAAATAAAATCAAAGCTTGCTCCTCACGGTGACGGCCCTTTCAAAGTGCTCAAGCGCATCAACGACAATGCCTACAAGATAGATATATGTCGTGTCTTCGATCACAGGCACTGGGAGTAAATGATACCCCCTTTTTAGGTTCAGAACGGGGCGCAAAGGAGGCTGCGAGATGCCTACTTCCGGGAGATCCTCGTTGAGACCTCCGATCTACGTGCTAGCAAGCAACACAGGGACACAGGGAGTTACCCAGGTTCAGGCCGCCCGGAGGCTAAAAGCCCTACTCCTGCATGTCTGGATTGAGTGTTTTATCATGGCGTAGCTTACAGAGGTGGTTGCGGGTGATAACCCGGGAGGTGTTGGCTAGAGGTTGAAGATGAGCAGATCCTGTCCCGGAGGAGATCACCTCTCGCTTGTGCTACTCTCGTCTGGTGTGCTACCTAGGCTAGCCTCCGACTCTCTGGGATTCCGTCCCCTCCCTTAGGTGCCTTGGTCCTCCTTTTATAGGCTAAGGGGATCCCACAAGGGCACCTGATGTGGTGTTACCACGCCAAATCCCTCGGATGACATCCTTGGGTTGAGAGAATAGGAGAAGAAGATGGTGGTACTGGTGGATCCGTCGGCTGACAAGCGGGATTCACCCAGGTTCAGGCCCCCGAAGGTAAAAGCCCTACGTCCTACTTGTCTGGAATTGATGATGAGCTTTACAGATCGATTACAATGGTGAGATCATGAGATATGATCTCGCTAGGGTTTCTGGTGGTGGATATGAGCGTACCCTAGGCCGGCGACCCTCCCAGTCCTTAAATAGTGGGACTGGGTCTCGGGTCCTATACCGACTAGGTTTACATCTGGGCCTACCGACCTAATATTTCTAAGTCTTTCCTTCGGGGCCTCCTTCCTGGGCCTTATGACCGATGGGCCTTTGTCCTTTTCCGCACCAGGGTAGCCCACGGTGGCACACCCGAAAGGTGTAACCACGTCAGTAGCCCCCGAGGACCTAGTAGACTTGGACAGTCTGGTAGGGACTCCTCCGCATTGTATCGTCCTGGTGCGAGTCATGTCTTTAGCGATTCATTCGTATCCGTGTTTCAGGACGCTTAGTGGTGGATCTCGCACAAGAAGCCTGGTACTCTCGACGGATCAGGACCAGTTAAGTGCTCTTGGGCACAAGCATTATTAGCGTACATNTCCATGCTAGTTTTGTGATATTGTCACATATTTTTACTGTCATTATATCATTTTTATGCATTTTGTCGGACCAACCTATTGACAAGATGCACAGTGCCAGTTCCCAGTTTTTTGCTGTTTTTGTATTTCAGAAAATTTACTTCTGGAAATATTCTCGGAATTGGACGAAAATTTACGGAGAATTTTTACTCGACGAAAGGCACCAGAAGACCAAAGGGGAGCCTGAGGGGCCACCCACAGGGCGCAGGCGGCCTCCTGCCACGCCCCCCCTAGGACCCGCGGGTGGGGCCCGCCCCTGCTCCTGGGGTACCCCCTCGGCCCCCTCCGATGCCTATAAAATCCCTAAAACCTAAAACGTGGAGGCGGCCATTATTTTCCAGAAACTCGACCCGACGCGCCGTCACCGAAAACCCTAGTTCGGGGTCCAATCTGAAGGTGATCCCGGCACTCTGCCGGAGGGGAGATCGATCCCGGAGGCCTCTTCATCGCCATGCCTTCCTCCGGGATGATTTGTGAGTAGTCTTACCTTGGACCACGGGTCCATGGCAGTAGCTAGTTGCTAGTCTCTCTCTCTTGTGCTCATGTCTTATGATCTTGTGAGCTGCCTAACATGATCAAGATCGATTATTGTAATGCTATGTGATGTGTTTGCTGGGATCCGATGGATTATGAAGTTATGTTCAGATTGTGCATGATTCTTATATGAGTAATTTATGTTCTTGCATGCTCTCCGATGTGCGTAGTAACTTTGGCCAAGTGATTGTGTGTATCTTCAAGAGAGGGTATTTATGCTAGATAGGGGGTTCATGCCCCCTTTTGTTCCTGTGCACAAGTGACAGAAACGTCTAAGGGCGAGGGTGTGCTGTTGCTACTAAGGGTACAACAGCGGTGTTAATGTCTCTTTTGATATTAGTATTGCTTACTTAATGCACTTTACTTAATGCAATTGTCTGTTGCTTGCAACTTAATACCGTTGGGTGACAGGCTGGATAGCGATCTCACGGCGGACTTTTTAGACAATGATGCAGTTGGACTCAACGGTCTTTGTTCCTTGTCGTGATGTCTCCATAAATATTATCATGTCCTTTTTGTCATAACTAAATTGAGTTTGTGTCATGATCTTGTCAATTGCCTAGCTGTAATTCGTTCATCCATCACATGCATATTTTATTTACTTGAGAGACTCCACTAGTGAACCCATGGCCCCCGGTCCATTTTTTTAAATTGTTTACAATCTTATTTACTTGGTTTTAATCATCATTACTCCTATGGTCACTTTTCATATTTTATCTATTTGATCATACAATTAACCGCTTTGTGTTCTGCGAGACCGGAGAGATTGACGACCTCTCCGCCGTTGGGGGCAAAGTATTTTGGTTGAGTGTGTGCAGGTCCACGTCTATTGAAGGTCAAGCGCTAGAGATCTTCAACATTCACCTCGTTGTTGATTTCAAAGTCCTACTGGTTCGATAAACTTCGGTTCGTTAAACGAGGGAAAACTGCTACTAGCTACAATTCCGCCTTCGCTTGGGGCACTACCCAACTTATCAATATCTAACATCAAGCAGTTTTCTGGCGCCGTTGCCGGGGACTTTGGAGCAACAGCAAGGGGAGTCTCATACTCTCAATCTCTTTACTTTGTTTTTGTCTTGCTTACTTTATATCTCATTTAATTTATTTTCCTGTTTTAAAATTTTAAAACCCAAAAAAATTAGTGTAGTCTTTATTCATGTCTTGTTATTTTATCTTATCGTTATGTCTTCTACTAAAAATTACCAAGTTGTGTGACTTTACTAGCACTAATAACAATGATTTCATATGCTCTCCAATTGCTCCACCCGCTACTAAAGCGGAATATTATGAAATTAAAGCTGTCTTGCTAAATCTTGTTATGAAAGAGCAATTTTCTGGTGCTAGTACTGATGATGCTGCCGCTCATTTAACTAACTTTGTTGAGTTATGTGATATGCAAAAGTATAAAGAGGTAGAAAATGACATCATAAAACTGAAGCTTTTCCCTTTCTCTTTGAGAGGGAGAGCAAAATAATGGTTATTGTCTTTGCCTAAAAATAGCATTGATTCTTGGATTAAATGCAAAGATGCTTTTATTAGAAAATATTATCCACCTGCTAAAATCATACAACTAAGGAGTAACATTATGAACTTTAGACAATTTGATAATGAACATGTTGCTCAAGCTTTGGAGAGAATGAAATCTATGGTTAAGAATTGTCCCACGCATGGATTAACTATGTGGATGGTTATCCAAACTTTTTATGAAGGTTTGAATTTTTCTTCAAGGAACCTTTTGGACTCGGCCGCGGGAGGCACCTTCATGTCCACAACATTAGGTGCAGCAACTAAACTCTTGGATGAGATGATGACAAATTATTCACAATGGCACACCGAACGAGCTCCAAGTGGTAAGAAGGTAAATTCTGTTGAGGAAATCTCCTCTTTGAGTGATAAGGTTGATATGATTATGTCTATGCTTGCTACCAATCAGTCCAATATTGATCCTAATAATGTTCCACTTGCTTCATTAATTTCCCAAGAAAAGGATCAAGTTGATGTTAATTTTCTTAATAGAAACGATTACAACAATAATGCTTATCGAAATAATTTTGGTAGTAACAACTATAAGCCTTATCCTCCCAATAATGGCAACTTTTATGGTAATTCCTATGGTAATTCTTATAATCCTAATAAGAATGTGTTCTCTGATCTTGAAAATGTTTTAAAGGAATTTATCACTTCGCAAAAAGCTTTTAACAAAACTGTTGAAGAGAAGTTGGAAAAACTGGATAGTCTAGTCTCTAAAGTAGACGTTCTTGCTCATGATGTTGAAATTTTGAAAATTAGAACCACTCCAAATCAAGACAAACATACTGAATATTTAAATTATATATCTCTTCAAATTAATGAAAATGAAAGGTTGATGGATCTCTTGAAAGCTAGGTGGGCAAGAGAGGCTGAAGAAGATAGAATTGCTGAAATGAATAGGAAAACTGTTAAAGTTTATACTATCCAAACCACTAAAGAGGATCCTCCTAGTTTATTTAAAGATGATGAAATTGATTTTGATAATTGCAATCTTACTGAAGTCATTAAGTTCCTACAAAAACTTTCTAAGACACCGGATGCTAGTAAAAAAAATCTTGCCTTTACAAAACACATTACCGATGCTCTTATCAAGGCTAGGGAAGAAAAATTAAAGCTTGAAACCTCTATCCCTAGAAAGTTAGAAGATGGTTGGGAACCCACTATTAAGATAAAATAAATGACTTTGATTGCAATGCTTTATGTGATCTTCGTGCAACTATTTCTGTTATGCCTAAAAGTTTCTATAATATGCTTGATTTAAATCCTTTGGAAGAGTGTTATTTAAATGTTCATCTTGCTGATTCTTCTAAAAAGAAACCTTTGGGTAGAGTTGATGATGTCCTTATTGTTGTTAATGATAATTATGTTCCCGTTGATTTTATTGTTATGGATATTGAGTGCAATGCTTCTTGTCCTATTATTTTGGGAAGACCGTTTTTGAGAACTGTTGGTGCTATTATTGATATGAAAGAGGGAAATATAAGGTTTCAGTTCCCCCTTAAAAAGGGATGGAACACTTCCCTAGAAAGAGAAAGAAGCTTCCTTTTGAATCAATCATAAGGTCAAGCTATGTTCTTGATTTTGCAAATGCCTCCGAAAAAACTTGATATTTGGCATTGCGCCTAAGTAAAAGGTGTAAAAAAAAAGCGCTTGTTGGGAGGCAACCCATCTTTTATTTTCAGTTTGCCTCTTGATTTTCTCGAGTCATGAAGTTATTACCTCTCTAGCAACTTCATTGTATCTTTTTCTTTTGGTTTTTTGTGCCAAGTTTAGCCTCTAATGCATTGAAAGTGCGAGGTATTGTGTTGCTGTCCAAAAACAGATTCTGTGCGCCTGTTGCACGAAAATCCTAAAATCTCCAGAATTTTATATTTTTCTGATAATTTTTTACAGAAAGACTGATGCTTTTATCTATCTTTCGTTAGTTTTAAGTTTTTTTATTTGAGCTGCAGAAGTGCCTCGAAAAATTCGATCTTTACAGACTATTCAGATTTTGACAGATTCTGCTTTTATTTTGCATTTGTCTCTTTACCATCGTCATATGTGATACTCTAGGGGTAGAGTGCCACATTGAGGCTTAGTAAACAGTAGCTAATGTTTAATGAAGTTGGTTTGCAATTTGTCATGAGTTGAACACATGTGAATTTTAATTTATGAGCACTAACCCTCTAATCAAATTATGAGAAGTTTTGTGTGAAGAGAGTTTTTAAGTTCCAAAGGAGATGAATATGAAGAAATCGAGGATGGATCAGAGCTCAAGCTTGGGGATGCCCCCATGGAACTCCCTCTGAATATCAAGAACTATCAAGAGTCAAAGCTTGGGGATGCCCAAGACATCCCCTCATCTTCATCGACTATCATAAGGTCGTCTTCATTGAACTTCATTTTTATCACTTTACATATTATATGCTATGCTTGGAGCGTCTTTTTACTTTCAGTTTGTTAGTTTGTTTGTTATTCATATGTTTGTTGGATCCTAGCTTTATTTGTGTGGGAGAGAGACACGCTCCGCTTTTTCGTTTGAATACTCCTTTGCTTCGCTTATATCTTTGTGAGTATTCTTAGCTACTGTCTGTTTTATAGTAAGCTCTCGCTTTTAGCTTTTATCTTGTTTAGAGCTGCTAGTTGTTAAGTTAAACTTTCTTGTTCTTCACTTATATTTGTTGGAGAGTTGTTTTGGTTGCTTGGTTAATGTGTTAGATCAGAAAAATGCTATGCATGTGGCAGTGGTATGAAGTAGAAAAAACCTGCATAGTCTTGTATATCACTATGTGGATAATTTGATACCCTTCAATTGTTTTGAGGCACTAAAATAACTAATAGTTAAAATGTGTTGGTTAATGGTGTTAGAGCTGATTAGTGGAGAGGTGTTATTAAAGCGTGGAGCCGTACTTTTCCGAACTAAACAATCTAAGTCAATAATGCTAATGTGTCATGAATTCTACTAAGTTGAAAATAAGTTCCTAGTGGGTAGTTACTGCAACGGTCGGGGAAGCCAACGGGGCACTTGTGTCGCCGCCACGATCCCTCTCGGGGTGTCTCTAACCATTTGTGAAACATTGAAAATGCTAGTTGTTTGCAATATATAAAATGCATTGTTGAGTTTTGGTTTTTGGCACTTCCACTTCCATATTTTGCTAGCTTCTTCGGTGCTGCGCAATGCCCCCTCTCACATTGAGATTGGTGCATACTTCGCGAGCACATCCAACTCCGTGGGAGAACTTCGGCCTGTTCTCCTACACATAAGCAAACTATCTTCCTCAAAATAGCCACCATACCTACCTATCATGGCATTTCCATAGCCGTTCCGAGATACATTGCCATGCAACATCCATCATTACATTACATGACTTGATGTCGTTCTTCATTATCATATAGTTTGCTTGATCATTGAGTTAGTGTGCAGCGTGGCTTGCCACATGTTCTATATTTTTTCCACACTACGCTCGATCATGCATATCCTCTTTTATACATCATGTATTAGTCTTATGAGTTATGAGTACCAAAAGTGTGATGATCATCTTGTAAAAATAGAGTGTTGCCCCTACCTATGAGCATATTAAAAGAGTCCAAAGTGGCAACATAAAAGAGTCCAAAAGAGACCAACGAGAGAAAATTTAAAAGAGCCACGGAGGCCACAATTAAAAAAAAAAGAAGAGAAATATAAAAGAGAGAGGGGGCAGCACTACTATCATTTATTCCACACTTGTGCTAGTAGCACCTACACTTCATTATAGAGAGTTTTCATGTTTCATTTGTATAACTATGTGGGGAATTAACGTTATAGAACTTGGCTTGTATATTTCAAGGATGAGCCTCCTCAAGTGAGCTCTAGGTCTTCATGAGCAAGCAAGTTGGATGCACCCCCACTAGTTCCATTGGAGAGCTTTCATACACTTATAGCTCTATGTGCATCCGTTGCATGGCAATCACTACTCCTCATACAGTGTCAACTACGGGACTTCCTTCTGTCTTGTGGTTACTTTCTCCACTGTTTGAGCCTTTCTTTTTTACCTTCCAAACCTCCATCATTGTTCTCTTTGCCATAACATCATGGTGCCAAAGCCACTTCTTACTTGCACTAGTTGAGTAGACTTCGAAACAGTTGATTTGTGAAGTAGATGGATTAGGACACCTGACTTGAGCTTGGCTATTTTCATGAATGACTAATTAGATGCTTTGAAGAATGATTGATACTTTACATTGGAGACATAATTCGCAATTCTTCTTTCTAAACCTTATGTATGGTTCCATGTCTACAACGCACTTATTCATGAAGAGTTTATAGCATTTGTTAGCTAGCGTTTGTTAATCATTGTTTCCTTAATGTCAACTATAGACAATTGTTTTGGATCACCTTATTCACTTCATGTGCTTTGCATTACTATCTTGATCAAGATTGTGTTGGTTGCATGTCTCATCAAAAATTATTTGTTATCACTTACCTACTCGAGGACGAGTAGGAGTTAAGCTTGGGGATGCTGATACGTCTCAAACGTATCTACAATTTTTGAGTGATCCATGCTAGTTTTGCGATATTGTCACATGTTTTTACCATCATTTACATCATTTTTATGCATTTTGTCGAACTAACCTATTGACAAGATGCCAAGTGCCAGTTCCCTGTTTTTGTATTTTAGAAAATTTAGTTCTAGAAATATTCTCGGAATTGGACGAAAATTTACGGAGAATTTTTACTGGACGAAAGGCACCAGAAGACCAAAGGGGAGCCTAAGGGGCCACCCACAGGGCGCAGGCGGCCTCCTGCCGCGGCCCCCCTAGGACCCACGGGTGGGGCCCGCCCCTGCTCCTGGGGCACCCCCTCGGCCCCCTCCGACGCCTATAAAATCCCTAAAAACCTAAAAACGTGGAGGCGGCCATTATTTTCCAGAAACTCGACCCCGACGCGCCGTCACCGAAAACCCTAGTTCGGGGTCCAATCTGAAGCTGATCCCGGCACTCTGCCGGAGGGGAGATCGATCCCGGAGGGCTCTTCATCGCCATGCCTTCCTCCGGGATGATTTGTGAGTAGTCTCACCTTGGACTACGGGTCCATGACAGTACCTAGTTGGTAGTCTCTCTCTCTTGTGCTTCATGTCTTATGATCTTGTGAGCTGCCTAACATGATCAAGATCGATTATTGTAATGCTATGTGATGTGTTTGCTGGGATCCGATGGATTATGAAGTTATTTTCAGATTGTGCATGATTCTTATATGAGTAATTTATGTTCTTGCATGCTCTCCGATGTGCGTAGTTACTTTGGCCAAGTGATTGTGTGTATCTCCAAGAGAGGGTATTTATGCTAGATAGTGGGTTCATGCCCCTTCTTGTTCCTGGGCATGAGTGACAGCAACGTCTAAGGGCGAGGGTGTGCTGTTGCTACTAAGGGTAAAACAGCGGTGTTAATGTCTCTTTTGATATCAGTATTGCTTACTTCATGCACTTTACTTAATGCAATTGTTTGTTGCTTGCAACTTAATACCGTTGGGTGACAGGCTGGATAGCGATCCCACGGTGGACTTTTTAGACAAAGACACAGTTGGACTCAATGGTCTTTGTTCCTTGTCGTGATGCCTCCATAAATATTATTATGTCCTTTTTGTCATATCTAAATTGGGTTTGTGTCATGATCTTGTCAATTGCCTAGCTGTAATTCGTTCACCCATCACATGCATATTTTATTTACTTAAGAGACTCCACTAGTGAACCCATGACCCCCGGTCCATATTTTTACATTGTTTACAATCTTATTTACTTGGTTTAATCATCATTACTCCTATGGTCACTTTTCATATTTTATCTATTTGATCATACAATTAACCGCTTTGTGTTCTGCGAGATCGGAGAGATTGACAACCTCTCCGTCGTTGGGGGCAAAGTACTTTGGTTGAGTGTGTGCAGGTCCACGTCTGTTGCAGGTCAAGCGCCAGAGATCTTCAACATTCACCTCGTTGTTGATTTCAAAGTCCTACTTGTTCGATAAACTTCGGTTCGTTAAACGAGGGAAAACTGCTACTACCTACAATTCCGCCTTCGCTTGGGGCACTACCCAACTTATCAATATCTACCATCACTTATCATCTGGTAGTGGTTCGATATGTCCTAATCATATAAAAATTATCCTTCAACAACATACATTTGTCGCATAAAATACAAACAGTGCAAAACAAATAATTGTTCCGTGCATCCCTTCTTGCAATTAATCAGGGACTGCGTTAATAAGGGCACATGCCCCAGATTATACTTTACTGGACACGGTTTATAATATGGTAACTCACCCACGTACACTCTTCATGCATCCAGCCGCATAGATTCCTTTTAATTTTGAAATATTTTATCTCTCAAACCGTAAATTCAAATTCATAACCATTTTCATGGTTGGATTTGTTGCGACGAGATTTTCAAAACTAGATTCTATATTGATATGTTTGACAAAAAACTTCTTTTCCGACCGTAATTGCCAGATTATAATCACTTGGTCACTAGGTATATAGTCAAGTTGGTTATCAGGTTATATCAAATAATTGCTAGATTTTTTGAAATTCACTCCTCATCGATGTGAGGCTTGCATAACGGTAATGTCCTATTTTACGTGTTTTGCGTGGATCAAATACTTACCCTATGTACATGTAGATAATTGCTATGAAAAATAGCATGTAAAAATTATCTTAAAACTCTGTATTATTTGGGTGGTAACTGTTAACTAGTAATATGATAGCTACAGTATAATAATCTGGCAACTGGCGACGGAAAAAGTTCGTCAAATCATTTTAAGATGGGATCTTGTTTTCAAGTTCTCGTCAAGACGAACCCAACGGTAAACGGTTTAAGAAATAATTTATTTTGAATTTTCCGCTTGTATAAAGATTGTTGTATGCATGTCGTTGGTTCCTCTGCTCTATAAGGGGGGACTAACAGCAAGCGTCGGATGGAGATAGACAGCTGGGTATATGTTCCTTAAATAGATTAATCGATTAATCAATTGTTTTCTTATGTAGATATAATTTGTTGTGGGTTCATATATATTCAAACAAGAATGAAACATGAAGACAGTATGGCTATTACACATGCAAGACCAAAATAGACAAGAAAATCCTATGAGATCATCTCTCCATCCAAACTGCCATGGCAGGGAGTAGGCATGACCGTGGAAAGAACACATGGTGATATGGGGGAAGAAAAGTAGCAGCCTGTTGACTAGGTCATTGGCAAAAGAAATGTAGGCATCTTGTGGAAGACGAGCCAAGAGGGCCTGAGCACGGGAACAATAGCATTTCCTAATTTTTCCATTAACTTTCCTAAATGCCTCCAGTTCTTAACTAGTACATACCGTTTAGATATTTTTCTTCTGCCACTTTTTATTAGCTTATCATTTCTTAGAAATATTTTGCTTCGTCACTAGACCCTTTACCCCTCCTTGTTGCTTGATATAGCTGCTACCACCGCACCATTATATATGGTTTGATGGACATAAATAGTATGTATGTAAGATTCACACACGTTCAATGGTTTAAGAAGACCACAAAAAGTGCATTCATGGTTGAGGTGGTATGATAGTCATAGATGTGCAATCAACGGACTGCTGGTGCATTTATTTTCATGGGTTGCTTCAAGATATTTAGAGTAATTCTGCATCTGTGGACATGCAAAAAGCATGTATTATGGTTGACTTTGCATTTGAATTCCAAGTTTATGGATCTGAATATTGTTGCCTTTTGTGTGGAGCGAACATTTTTTTTAATGTTAAATAGGTTTTCATATGGTTTGCATATGCAATGTAGGGAGAGAATTAGAGGAATATTGAATTTCCAAGAGGAATTTTAGGTACTATAGGGTAGCTTCTCTAAAGCATGTAGGAGGTGTGCTTATAGAAGATTGATTGAATATGCTCTAAGAAATATGATTTGTTATATATGTAATGAAGAAAATCTGAAGGTGGTTCTCTATAAGGTGAGGAAAAATACTAGAATATGCATTAATTTATGTGATACAAGGAGATAACCCTTGGATCCTTTTACCTGGTTTTAGAAATAGGATCTTTGTTAAGGTACGGTGTGGAAGGTTGCCAAATAAGCAAGCAATAGCCGAGTATCTTGTAACGCGTGCGTGAGGCTAACAAGAGATCATACACACTCAAACAACTACTCGCATCAAGAGGTGTGGTGACATTTTCTTCAAAACAATATTTCGAGTGAGTAATACGACTCTCATCGTCGTCACCGAAATCGACCAAAGGGTCAAGTCCTTATTCTTACTAGATACTAGTATGGCTGAGTATTTTAGATAGTCTGCTCAAGGAGTTGCAACAAAAAAAATGCTTCCGTGGAGACACTCTTCCTTGGAAATGCTTCGTGCATTCGAAACTGTGAAGCAAAAGGTGCTTGTGTAATAATAGAGAGAGAGGAATAGAGGAAAACTGATTTTGGCTGAGTATTTAGATAGTCTGCTCAAGGAGTTGCAACAAAAAAAATGCTCCCTAGGGGAGCTTTTCTAAAGAATGTAGGAGATGTGATTGAATATCTGTTGGACATGTTGTAAGAAATATTAGTCGCTTTGTACTGTAATGAAACAAATCTTGAGGTGGTTCTCTATAAAGACAAGGAAAAAATACCACAATCTGCATTGATCTATGTGATCCCTTATAACCCTTGTGCATACAAGAAGGCTACCAGAAGATTGTTCAGACACTAAAACCAACTACCAGAGAGGTGTAATTAAGCGTTGTCTTCAACATGAGACCTCCTGTGAGGAATAAGACTTGCATCGTCGTGCCTGAATGTTGGAAATAAGCCATGGTGGCCATGGTGGTGACCGGCGTCCGAGCGCCGGGTCTGGGTCCGTGGCGGGCATGGCGTGTGCGTGAGTGTACGTGTGTTGCGTGTCAGTGCGCGTGTGCGTGCGTGCGTTGCGTGAGTTTGTTGAGCTGTTAGCGACAATGGCGGGAGGTCCACGATCCAGCAGCTGAGCCGGCCGTGCCGATCGCGTCGTGCGGGAGCAGCGACGGGAGCGTGCTGGAGTGGTGTAGTGGGTGCGTGAGTACGTGTGTGTGTGCGTGCTCAGAGCGCGGGCGTGGCGTCGTGGACGCAAGCCGGAGCGCCTATAAGAACCCACCCCTGTACTCCATTGTAGCTGGCGAGTTGGTGCTCGACAAGTGTTCGACAGAAAGAAAGGAAGCGTTCGTGCGCTGGAAATCCTTTGTGCCCTGCTCCTTCTTCCTCCTCTGTCCACGAGCATGAGAGGCAGAGTGAGCTAGCTAGGTTAGGACCTTACATTTGGTATCAGAGCGAGGTTAGCAATGGCGTTGGTCCCGCACGGCGCTGGTGCTGGAGGGAGCGTGGTGCCGCTCTCCTGTCCGATGCTCACCGGCGACAACTACACGGTGTGGGCGATCAAGGTGGAGGCGAACCTGGACGCTCAGGGGCTGTGGGAGGCCGTGGTCCCGGCGGAGGACGTGGCGGCGGCAATCATCGCCAAGAAGGACAAGCCGGCGAGGGCATATCTCCTCGGTGCACTCGCGGAGGACATTCTCTTGCAGGTCTCGGCGAAGAAGACGGCGGCGGAGGTGTGGGCAAGCCTGAAGGCGCGGTTCGTGGGAGCGGATCGCGTCAGGGCGGCTCGCCTGTCCACTCTCCGTGGCGAGTTCGATCGCTGGACATGGCGGACGGGGAGAAGCTGGACGACTTCGCCGGCAAGATCAGCGGCATGGCGGCGAGGTACTCCAATCTTGGCGCGACCCTCGATGATGCGGCAATGGTGAAGAAGTTGCTGGACTCGGTGCCCAATCGCTTGTACGCTGCGGTGGCCGGCATCGAGCAGTTCTACGACGTGGAGAAGCTCTGCTTCGACGAGGCGCTCGGGCGGCTCAAGGCGTTCGAGGAACGCACGGAGCGGCGCAAGCAGCGCAGCGGCGGTGAGCGCGGCGATGGTCAGCTGCTCCTCACTGCGGCACAGTGGGCGGCGAGGCGTCGCGGCGGCTACAACGACGACGGTGGCAGCAGCTCGGCATCAGGCGCAAGGGGGCGGCGCGGCAAGTGCTGGAACTGTGGCACCCACGGCCACTTCTCCCGTGAGTGCCCAGAGCCAAGGAAGGAGAAGAAGCCGGAGGAGGCGCTGCTCTGCGACGCCGACGCGGCTCTCCTTGATCTAAGGTCATGGCTTAGGGGGAGAATGTTGGAAATAAGCCATGGTGGCCATGGTGGTGACCGGCGTCCGAGCGCCGGGTCTGGGTCCGTGGCGGGCATGGCGTGTGCGTGAGTGTGTTGCGTGTCTGTGCGCGTGTGCGTGCGTGCGTTGCGTGAGTTTGTTGAGCTGTTAGCGACAATGGCGGGAGGTCCACGATCCAGCAGCTGAGCCGGCCGTGCCGATCGCGTCTGAGCGCGTCGTGCGGGAGCGGCGACGGGAGCGTGCTGGAGTGGTGTAGTGGGTGCGTGAGTACGTGTGTGTGTGCGTGCTCAGAGCGCGGGCGTGGCGTCGTGGACGCAAGCCGGAGCGCCTATAAGAACCCACCCCTGTACTCCATTGTAGCTGGCGAGTTGGTGCTCGACAGGTGTTCGACAGAAAGAAAGGAAGCGTTCGTGCGCTGGAAATCCTTTGTGCCCTGCTCCTTCTTCCTCCTCTGTCCACGAGCGTGAGAGGCAGAGTGAGCTAGCTAGGTTAGGACCTGACACTGAAATCGACCAATAGAACCATTTCATGGATTTTCATTCGAGCAATATGTATTGGTGCACCACAACAACGTTTAACCGAACCGAACGCCACGGTATGTCCTTGTCGGGTCCAGATACATAGGTCTTCACTTTGGATTTCCCGTACAAAAGTTGATTGTTTTCGTGAGTACGCAAATTGTGTATCATTTATTTATACAAGGGGAGAAAAAAATATTTACAAGGAAGCCCTGGCTATATATGGCAGAGAACAAGCTCCTGGCAACCAGCAACAGCCAAACACTCTAAGCTAAATTTCTACTAAACAAGCTAGCCCCGAAGCTCCTACCAGGAAACATGGCTTGACCTCCTCTACAATGTTCTTACAGAGAGTGGTTACATCCCATTGCTTTTGAGTAATGCCAAAATCTCAAGAATTTCTTAGTTTCCACAAACTTCGGTATTTTAGGAAGACAAGTGAGTCAAAAACCTTCCTCGTGATCTTCTCCAAATCCCACCTTTAAAATTATAACCACTATCTTAGATGGTCAGTGCTTGAAGGGCCCTGAACATGCACTTTTAGCCTATCAAACACTCGAACCAGGTTTGTCTAGCAGAGACGCGCTGCAAAATAAGTGTTTGATGTTATCCTCATCATGTAGACATAGAAAACATGCAGAAGATTGTTCTTGGAGTCTCTTATATTAGATCGCCGATCAGATGTCCACACACTCTCTTGCAAGGCAAGCCAGATTTTTTTTTTTTGTTTTTTTTTTTTTTTTTTTTTTTTTTTTTCAGTTGATCGGCAGCAAAGAGCAAACACTACCAGATGGATTTGGGTAGGGGAAACGGTGTCATTTCAGAACGTAGTTTATCAAATACGACTTTGGCGAAATAGCAACTAGAGGTAGAACCTTGCGAGTTGAATTTATCATAAAGTCCATGGATCATGGGGAAAATTCAGAACAACAGCCCAAAGCCTGACATATTTATTGGACTAACCCCAAAATGGAGAGGCCATCTTGAAATAAGACACCCAAGTGTTTCCAAAATCCCCTGCTCCTCAGTGCTAGGATTCAAGCGCCTCTTGCTAACATTGTCTAACACCAAAGGATAATGTCTTTAACTCTGTTGCGATCAATCCAATTATCACTTTAGAACAAAGTGTTGCTGAGACCCTCCTCAAAGATCTTCTAGGTTTTCAGATCAGTAGTCATAGGTAACCATTTATAAGGCTTCGTAGGATCAGTTCCCCACAACCACTCCATCTAGTTTTGAGAGCTAAAACCTGCAACTCCAAGTTTTTGAAACTAAGACCCATATAGATTTTGGGTCTGCATACCTGGTCTCAAGACACCAGACACCTTCCTCCATGATCTCCTCCAAACCATCCCTAAAATACGCTCTGCATCTCATATGAATTTTTGCCAGGGCCACATGGGAGTTTCAGTGACAAGAAGTTGGTGCACAGGTCTAAAAGTGATCACGGTACCAGTTCCATTCTCCCTCCTATATTCAGTTATTCACCAGCCCCTAGCTTCTGCCATACATCCTGGCAAGAATTTCATTGCACTGTCCAAAATGAACCCCAGCCCCGTAGATCGGATCGGATCGGATCTGATCATTTGAATCTGATATCAAATGTAACAGTCTGCCCCTGGCCGGCATGATTGCCGTTGAGGCACAACGATCGCCTGAACTAGGAACAGAGAGAGAGAAGCAAAAACGAGAGAGGCTGCATGCAAAGTTTGTTCTAGTCTATAATTCAGACTTAGTTGGTTTCGGTTACAGTTGTGGCTCGTAAGCACATGCTTTCAGCGCTCACGGCATGCAACAGGCCTCACACAACACACGTGATCCCTGGGTCCAACTTAGAGCTACGATGTACTAATCTGTCACGTCTTCTGTAAGGCCAACTTGCGACCACAGTGCATCCCAAGTAGACGTCACATCCTGGCCTCACATGCATAAATCGGATTGCTACTTGTACAAAGAAACTTATAACACAATAGAAGCCGAGATGACTATTCTCTCTTTCCTCACCTTCCTGGAAGAAGACTTCCATTGCACAAACCATATGGTTGGCCACAATTTACGTATGTCAAAATTGATTACAAGTTACGCTACCTATTACTCTAAACAATATCTCGAGATAGTTCTAACTTCCAGGCAAGAGGACACATACCAGATACTGCTGACCATACTTGAAGAGTTGAAGTCCACGTACATGCATGTAGCTAGAATCCTTCAGCATGCAACTATCAAGTGGACTAATCAACGCTTGCAATGGGAACCATTCGCAGAGAGGAGGATAGCCTATATAACACCAACCGTACGCGTGGACGACCACACGCCCACATCGAGCTAGCACACAATGGCATCTTCTTCGTCGCCCACCGTGATCCACATACCTTCACAGGCCAACGACGGCGAGACAACGGCCGCCACAGCCGGCATGGTACCCACCACGCCCAAGGACGCCGGTGCCTCCACCACGGCTCCTGCGGCTTCCGCGGCGACGGACAAGGTCATGTCCAGCGTCGCGAACCTTGCACAGCTCCTGCCGACGGGCACAGTGCTGGCGTACCAGGCGCTGTCCCCGTCCTTCACCAACCACGGCAGGTGTGAGACCTCCAACCAGTGGCTCACCGCAGCCCTCGTCATCGTCCTCACCGCCAGCTGCATCTTCTTCGCCTTCACCGACAGCGTCCTCGGCCGCGACAAGAAGCTCTATTACGGCGTCGCCACGCTGCGCGGCTTCAACGTGTTCAACTTCTCCAGCGAAGAGGAAAAGGAGCAGTGGGGTGCAGACGAGTTCAGGAGGCTCCGCATCCGGCCGCTGGACTTCATGCACGCCTTCTTCACGGCGGTGGTTTTCCTCACCGTGGCCTTCAGCGACGTGGGACTTCAGAATTGCTTCTTCCCCGACGCCGGTAAGAACACCGAGGAGCTACTGAAGAACCTGCCCCTGGGAATGGCGTTTATGTCAAGTTTTGTGTTCCTCATCTTCCCAACCAAACGGAAGGGCATCGGATACAACGACACAACTCCACGACAGAAAGTCAAGTAAAGTTTAGATGCTTATATTTAGCAATTAAATTAGAATCGACAGCGTACAGTTAATTAGTGTAACTTTGATCACCTGTTTCTTGGAAGAAGGGGAAGGTTTATTGTGTATTGGTTAGTTTGTTCCTGCCAGAATGGTATCATTTCGTGGGCAGTCGCCCTCATACTATAACAGAATGATTGCGTTCCTGTTCTAATACGACAGGGTCAGATGCAGTAATTTTCCGTGAATCTCCCCATAGGGTCCAGCTCTATCAATTTCAAAAGGATTTTTATCTTGCACCGTGAGAAATTTAGTCTCACGGCACGACGGGCTGGTAGCAGCTGTCACGGCGACGTGGATGGAGGCCGGCTCTAGCATGGATCGCGTCATAACACGTCACATCATAGTGCAGCCCTTTTAGTACGTAAGGGCGCGACTAATTCCCGTCATAATTCTGGTTAGTTATAACCTGCAAATTAAACGGCTAAAAACTTGACTGGCTCTAACCACTAGTAGAAAAACACCCTTTCGGACAGAGCCGAATTTGCATTCATCCCGGTTGACTGATAAACCGGGACCAATGCCAAGCATTGGTCCCGGTTCGAGCTGCCAGGCCCCCGTGAGCCATTGGTCCCGGTTCAGTTGGGGTTATTCGTCCCGGTTCATGCTACGAACCGAGACCAAAGCTGTCGCGAGGCTTTGGTCCCGGTTCGTGCCACGAACCGGGACGAATGCCCGAGCTTTGGTCCCGGTTCGTGCCATGAACCGGGACGAATGCCCCTCCCCTGCCTATATACGTACGTAACCCCCGTCTTCTTCTCTACTGTGTTATTTTTTTGCTCGGATTGGTGGGAAGTGGCTGCTAGATTTTTTTTCCTTTGCCACGCACAAGATGTGTTCGATGAAATGCCCGAGCCACACTTAAGTTCACACAAAATGATATCCTCGACCGAGGTTAGCAACTTTATCCTTCTCATCTATAATTGATACAGAAATATTGCATGTGTCGATGTACGGTGGTCATTTCAGTATTCAATATGTTATTCTAATTGTATTTGATAAACTTAATTATATGATATGCAGATGGATGAACGGCAGCGATGGATGTACGGCGACCGACGCAGTTCTGATTTTATTACAGGCCTGCATAAATTTATCCATGTGGCTGAGGCAAACAAATATGATGGTTTTATACCTTGTCCATGTGTGGACTGTCGGAACGTTAACGAGCACTCTTCGTCGAGAACCATTCAAGGCCACCTGCTTCGGAGAGGTTTCATGCCCAGCTATAATTGTTGGACCAAGCACGGAGAAAGAGGGGTTATGATGGAAGACGATTAAGAAGAAAATGATGATGAGAACTATCGTATGTTCTCTGAAGAATACGGTGATACTGCGATGGAAGACAATGAAGAAGAAGGTGGTGAAGAACAACGGACGCCAGATGAGCATGCTGATGGTCCTGGTCGGGTCATTTCCGATGTACAACGAGAATGCGATACAGAAAAGGAGAAGCTGAAGTTGGAGGCCATGCTAGAGGATCACAAAAAGTTGTTGTACCCAAATTGTGAAGATGGCAGCACAAAGCTCGGTACCATACTGGAATTGCTGAAATGGAAGGCAGAGACTGGTTTATCTGACAAGGGATTTGAAAAGTTACTGAAAATAATGAAGCCGAAGCTTCCAAAGGATAACGAACTGCCCGAGACTACGTACGAAGCAAACAAGGCTATCTGCCCTCTAGGATTAGATGTGCAGAAGATACATGCATGCATCAATGACTGCATCCTTTACCGCGGTGAGGAGTATGAGAATTTAGATGCATGTCCGGTATGCAATGCACTGCGATACAAGATCAGACAAGATGATCCTGGTGATGTTGAGGGCGATGACGAGCCCGTCAGGAAGAAGATTCCTGCTAAGGTTATGTGGTATGCTCCTATAATACCACGGTTGAAACGTCTGTTCAGAAACAAAGAGCATGCCATGTTGTTGCGATGGCACAAAGAAGAGCGTAAGAAAGACGGGAAGTTGAGACACCCCGCCGATGGGTCTCAATGGAGAAAAATCGAGAGAGAGTTCCCGGACTTTGCAGGTGAAGTAAGGAACTTATGGTTTGGTCTAAGTACAGACGGCATGAATCCTTTTGTGGAGCAGAGCTGCAGTCACAGCACCTGGCCCGTGACTCTATGTATCTACAACCTTCCTCCTTGGTTGTGCATGAAGCGGAAGTTCATTATGATGCCAGTTCTCATCCAAGGCCCGAAGCAACCCGGCAACGACATTGATGTGTACCTAAGGCCATTAGTTGATGAACTTTTGCAGTTGTGGGCCATACCAGGTGTACGTGTGTGGGATGAGCACAAACAGATGGAATTTGACCTACGAGCGTTGCTGTTCGTAACCATCAATGATTGGCCTGCTCTTAGTAACATTTCAGGACAGTCAAACAAGGGATACAACGCATGCACGCACTGTTTAGATAAGACTAAAGGTACATATTTGGAAAAATGTAAGAAGGTCGTGTACCTGGGGTGTCGTCAATTTCTTCCAGGCAGTCACCCCGTAAGAAAGAAAGGCAAGCATTTCAATGGTGAGGCAGATCATCGGAAGAAGCCTAAGCTCCCTGATGGTGATGTTATATTTGGTATGGTCAAGGACATAGAAGTAATCTTTGGAAAGGGTCCTGGCGGTCATTCTGTTCCGAAAGACGTCGCTACCGGACACGCGCCCATGTGGAAGAAGAAATCTATATTTTGGGAGCTACCCTATTGGAAAGTCCTAGAGGTCCGGTCTTCAATCGACGTGATGCACGTGATAAAGAATATTTGCGTAAACCTGCTAGGCTTCCTCGGCGTGTATGGGAAGACAAAAGATACACCGGAAGCAAGGGAGGACCAGCAGCGTATGAAAGACCCAAACAACAAGCATACAGATAAAGGGCGTCATTACTCAAGTAGCTACGCTCTTACGAATGCAGAGAAGGAAATATTTTTTGAGTGCCTGAGCAGTATCAAGGTCCCGGCTGGCTTCTCGTCAAATATAAAGGGAATAATAAATATGGCAGATAAAAAATTCCAAAACCTGAAGTCTCATGATTGCCACGTGATTATGACGCAGTTGCTTCCGATTGCATTGAGGGGGCTTCTATCGGAAAATGTTCGAGTACCCATTGTGAAGTTATGTGCATTTCTCAATGCAATATCTCAGAAGGTAATCGATCCAGAAAGTCTGACAAGGTTACAGAAGGATGTGGCCCAATGTCTTGTTAGTTTTGAGTTGGTGTTCCCCCCATCATTTTTCAATATTATGACGCATCTCCTGGTTCACCTAGTCGACGAGATTGCAATTCGTGTGCTTCTTTAGTCCCGGTTGGTAACACGAACCGGGACCAAAGGCCCTGATCCAACAGCTCACAAGCGCTTGAAAGAAACACACGATCCGTGTGCTTCTGATCCAACGGCTCACAAGCGCTCTAAAGAAACACACCCCTGATCCAACAGCTCACAAGCGCTTGAAAGAAACACACGATCCGTGTGCACACGATCCAACAGCTCACAAGCACTCGAAAGAAACACAACTCTGATCCAACGGCTCACAAGCGCTCGAAGGAAACACACGATCCGTGTGCTTCTTCCACCGCTTTCCGCCTTCGTCTTCCCGCAATTTCTCACTATATATATCACATCTAAACTCATATCTGCAACCTCATCACTCTTCCATGGCTTCCACCGTACTAACCTACCGTCAGGCGGAGGAGCTTTCCGCCTCGAACTACCCCTGCCCGCCCGGCTACCGCGTCCCCGTCGGCTGGAGGCTGAGCGCCGGAGGCGTGCCTGTCCCTCCTGTCCCTCAAGGTGTGGCGCGCCGGGCGGCCATCACGAACCACTACTACCTCGAGCTCACACCGGAGCAGCGGATGGATCCGGGCTGGCATCCCGACTACCGCCCGACTTGGGAAGCCTTCTTCATCAATCGGCGTGAGAGGGCGCTCGCCAGGTACGAGGGGGATGGCCCTCCTCCTTCGGACTTCAACGAGGCCGGCCGTCAGCTGTGGTGGGCTGGCCGGACTCTCCAGGGCGTTATGAACTACATCATGGCTGGCGATAACCCCCGCCTACGCTACCCTAACATGCAGTCCGGGGGTGCTCACCCGTCGAGGTTCGAGCCACGAGCGCCATATGAGTACGATGACAGCGACGACGACGATGACGGCGACTACGAGTACGAGTATTATAGGCCTAGGCAGTAGTATGACTAAGATTGTTAGGACAACTGATCCACTGTTGTCATTCTGTACCGTATCAAATACACCGTCGAAGTTAGTTTCAGAGTATGTGATCACCATTCCAGTTCTCTTTTATGTGATAATAGTTTAGGTTACTACTTGCTTTTGAAAACTTGCGACCTAAACTATCGACTTCCGGATATGTATGTGATATTCATGCATATGTATGTAAAATATTTGGGATCCACTGTTGTCATTCTGTACCGTATCCGGTCGATTACCTGAAGGATCCATTGTTGCCATTATGTACTGTTTAGTGACATATGAATGAAATCAATAGATATGAATTAATTCAATAGATATAAATTAAATAAATAGATAGATTACATTTTTATCAACAATTTGATATATTATTTGCATTTTTCTGATAAACTGATCAAATTTACTTAAATGAATTCACCTCTAATCTTAAAAAAAAATGACAAAATGGTTAATATTTTGTATAGATAGAATAACTATTATATAAAACAGAAAATGGTTTTGAATTATTTATTCAAATTTAAACACTTTTCATGTTGAAAGTCTTTTCAAATTCAAAACCATTTGAAATTCATATTCAAACACCTTAATAAGAATAAAAAAGGCGGGAACAACATTCAGAACTGAAAAGTTTGAAAAAATTTGAAAAAGGACTCATTGGTCCCGGTTTATAGGAAGAACCGGGACGAAAGGTCCCGGTTCGCGCCAGGGCATTAAATTTTCAGGGCATTGGTCCCGGTTCATGCCACGAACCGGGACGAATGAGGCTTTGGTCCCGGTTGGTGGCATCAACCGGGACGGATGAGTCCTGCTACATAACTGCGCGCCCTTCTCCTTCCCCAATCCATCCCAAAATTCGCTAAGGACCGAAACCACGCCGTCAGGCTGCCGCCGTCGACCGTCGCCGCACCCCTTGGCCCGCTCCTCCTCATCAGCCGTCGCCTCCTCGCCGGCCGCCTCCTCCTCGCTGGCCTCCTCCTCGCCGGCCCGCGCCGCGCCCCTCGCCCCGCTCCTCCTCTCGGGCCGCCTCCTCCTCGCCGGCCCCGTGCCGCGCCCCTTGGCCCGCTGCTCCCCGTCGGCCGTCGCCTCCTCGCCAGCCGCCTCCTCCTCGCCGGCCTCCTCCTCGCCGACCCACGCTGCTCCCCGTCGGACCGCTGCTCCCCGTCGGCCTGCTGCTCCCCTTGGCCCGCTGCTCCCCGTCGGTCGCGCCCCTCGCCCTGCTCCTCCTCTCCAGCCGCCTCCTCCTCGCCGGCCCGTGCCGCGCCCCGCTGCTCCTCGTCGGCGATTGCCTCCTCGCCGGCCGCCTCCTCCTCGCCGACATTGTCAGCTAGGGTAGGTTTTTAGATATTGTTAGTATTTTTGTATTTTTTTAGGGCATTGCAATTTAGCAAATTGTTAGCATTGTTAGGTTTTCAGAAATTTTAGTTTAATTATCTATTTTACTTTAGCAATTTTAGTTTAATTAGCAACTTTAGTTTAGCAATTTTAGTATAATTAGCAATTTTACTTTTGCAATTTTAGTTTAATTAGCAATTTTACTTTAGCAATTTTAGTTTACCAATTCTAGTTTGCCATTTTCAATTTTAGTTTAGCAATTTTAGTATAATTAGCAATTCTAGTTTAGCAATTTTACTTTATTGATCTGTGATGATTTTTATTTAGTGGATCATCCTCGCATATGTAATATTTAGCTAGTGCAAATTTCAGTGATGTAGCGATGTTGATTTTTATTTAGGGATGTAAATTTCAGTCAAAACTCGACAAACCATGAATGTGCTAAGTGTTTCATTTTTGTGAGGAGTGATTTACCGCGACATTTTTACCGTGTTGCGGGGGATGAAATCGATGAGCTAGGTCATCGATGATTTAGTCACCTAAGTGCCGACGATGAGCATAAATCACACATGTTCATAAAAATGTATCACCATGACGACGCTTAGCAACAACAGGCGCAGCAACGCGCGCCTTTCCTTGTAGTACCATTCTATCCCTACAAGTTTTCTGAACGACACGGCAGAGACGGCTCCGAAAATAACTTTCGTATTTTGCAGAAACTATGGAACCACACGGCAGAGATGAAATTGAGGAAAATATCCTCGAGGATATAATCTGCGGCGATGATGAAACAAGTCACTTTCTGAACGACTCCGGTGAGGGGGATGAGTCTCTCAACGCCTGGAAAGAGGCCGAACTCGGCATCTCCGATGAGGGAGAAGCCGACAAGGCAGAAGCCGGCGGCTCCGGTGCAACATTGATTATTACAAACTCCGACGAGGTGCATATATATATTTATATTAATTAATTTAGCCTCTGTTGTCCATATACACATATTAACAGTCTTTCTTCTTTTAGCCATCCGGATCGAGCAAATCCTCTGTGAGGATGAAACGAGGCCCAACCAAAAAGTTGCAGGACAATGTCCGCTACAGGATCGAAGAAGTCGGTGCAGACGGCGAACCCATTGCTCCAATTGATGTTAGACAAAAATTTGTGAAGCAATGCGGTGTTATTGTTAGGGACTACGTCCCGATCACCATCCGAGAATGGAATAAGCCAAGGGATCCTAAAGTTAGCTATATCGGCCCCGAAGGCAAAAGACGCCTTTTTCAAAAGGTCATGGTTAATTTCACATTGCCGTTGCCAGAGGTGGATCCAGAGGAGGGGGAGCCAGATGAGGAGGAGATGGATGCCCGAAAAAAAGCTCTAGTAGATAAAGTCAAGGCGTGGGCTCTTAAGAAGATGGCCGAGCTATTCAACAAATTTAAGAACAGATTGTACACCGACTTCATCTTGAAAGATAAAACTCCGGATTTCGATCACGGGTATGAGAAGATAAGAGACTACTGGGAAGATTTTGTGAATTACAAGAAATCAGAGGAAGCTCAGTTAAAGTCTGCAGTAAACAAGGCAAATGCTGCTAAAAAGAAGTACCACCATACTATGGGGGCTGCTGGCTACGCCTGTTCCATGCCTAAGTGGGACAAACTTGAGGCCGACCTGCTGGCTAAAGGGATCGTTCCAGAGCCTATAAAAGAAGGATGGACCGAACGGACAAGAAATTGGTTTTACGGGCATGGGGGCACATTGGACGCAGAAGGAAAGTGCATATATACCAGAAGACACAAGGATAATCCCCTACTACCCATCGAAGAAATTAGGAAAGCATACAAGGATGTTGAAGAGGGACGGTTCCGTCCCGATAGAGAGGATGACGAGCTTTCACGCGCCATTGGGAATAAAGAACATGAGGGACGAACACGAGGCACCAAAGGCTCCAAGCCGTGGAAACATGGGTTTCCCGTGGAAAGGAAAATATTTCCCGATAAAAGTCATCAGAGGAGAAAGGAAAGGGAGGCAAGGGAAGCAATCGCTGCTGCAGACCGGCTGCGTAATATAGAAGAAACAATTAAGCGGCAGCAGGATCAAATGAAGCGGCAGCAGGATCAAATTAACGAACTTAGCCAGCAAGGCACTGCCGGCCTATCTCAGCAGCACGTTGTAGAAGCTGCAGTCGATGCTACCGACCCATCATATCGGAAAAGCAGCGTGGCTTCGAGCATGGTCCCGGCACGTGATGATGATGCACTGACGACGGATGCTATTCGTCGCTATCCAGTGGATGATATCACGGAGAGCACACCTTGTGAGCTACATGTGAAAGTGTTCAACATAACCATGAAGGTGGCGGTCGGCTATGCCGTACCAATTGGACCTACACCAACTTTCCATTGCTCCCCGGTTCCTCATGGCTACACTATTGTCGGGGTCGATGAAGTTAGTAAAGGATTTGAGGAGCTGAAGCTGGAACACCCTGCAGGTGAAGATGGGGAGGTGGTTGAACTTGGAGAAGCCAAGAAAGGGACTATTCTATGGCCAAAGGAATTCATCGTGCTTCCAAACTGGCTGCCTCCGCCGCCTCCGCCGCCTCACCACTCTCCACCGCCGCCGCCTCACCACTCTCCACCGCCTCAGGCGCCGTCTCCGCCGCCTCACCACTCTCCACCGCCGCCGCCTCAGGCGTCGTCTCCGCCGCCTCACCAGTCTCCAGAGCAGCCGTCTTTGCCGCCGCGTCAGTCGTCTCCGCCGCCGCGTAAGTCTTCTCCGGCGCCACGTGTGGGTACTCTGGGGTTTGATAAAAACCGATCACCGAAACGTTCAAGGTCACCCCTCCCAAAAGTACCTCATAAGAATCTTGCCAAGAGACCTTATGACTATACGGTGGAGGAAAATAAGGCGATCGCAAAAGGGGAAACGGATAAGTGGTTTGCTAACTTGAAGGCAAAGAAGGCGAAAGCAACAGAGTTCCCCGACACCCCAGAAGAACATGCCGCTGTCGTGAAAATGCTGAAAAATCTAGCCCAACCCCCGCCAAAGCTGACACCAGACTATGACCGCTCTATTCTCAAGTCGGTTCGGGCAAATAAACAGCGGTCGAAGAGTATTAGTGCAAGCCGGAAGACAGTTCCCCAGCTAGGAGAACAGCAAAAACAATCGTGCCCCCCGCTCAAAGTGTTTTCCGATACCAAGGTGGGGTCGAGCAAACCTGCGGTCGGCATCGATCCTGAGTTTGTTGCAATGTACGGAGAAGCAGCCGCTGCTCACGGCTTGTCTATTGCTCAGTACTTAGACCAATTACAATTCCACGAAGAAATAGTTCCAAAATACCAATACCGGCACGGGCATCCTCTCGTCAAATCTCATGTCAAAGATCTACCAACAAAAATGCGAAGATTGCATAGTTGGTACATGGCAGCCTCAAAGAAAGGGGAAAATTGGATCTACGTGGGATATAAGAACGAGCATTACGGGCATGGAGATGACCACGTAATGATTGAATTTTGTGAATTATTTCAGTTATACCAACAAGAAGCCCTTGACAAAGCTATCATCAGCGCCTATTGTCTGTAAGTATTATTTCTGTAGTTAAGTCTCTACCTAGCTCACCTCGTTCATTGCATTTATAATTATCTTACTTATCACTATATTAATTATGCAGAATGAAGATTCTCGAATGCAAAAGAGGACAAATCTATGATATTGGGTTCGTTGATCCAAATACCGTTCATGAAAAAAGTCTCCTTGATTTTTACGACCAAACCGAGAATAACTTGGTAAATGCGTTACGGTTCAACGAAGTCAAAAGAGAAATATTATTTCCTTACAACTTCAAGCAAGTGTTACTGTTTTCTACATATTTTATTTCGCTTAATTTCTCGATGTTAAGTGTATAATTGATGACTTATGCGTGCGCAGCTTCCACTTTATTCTGCTAATCATTATGCCTGACAAAGGAGTAGTACAAGTCATGGACTCCTTACATAAACCCCTTGAGAAGTGGGCGGACATGCAGGAATGCCTCCAGAGGTAATTTCAATCATTATGGCATTATCGGCAACTTTCCGTTCATTTACTGATAGCAAGTAATTAATATATAACTCCTTTATTCATTTTCTTTGCCGGGCAGGGCTTGGAAACGATTCACCGCCAGGGCTAGGGGTGAATGGGCGGAGGAGCTTACATTTCAACCAATAAATGTAAGTACTACTATCTAGATCCGCGCATCTCTTTGATTCTAGTTCAATACCATTACCATTTTTTGATCGAACTCTGTTCCCGTAAAGTGCTTGAGCCAGGGAAGCGGGAATCATTTATGTGGATACTACGTCTGCGAGTTCATTCGTCAGACGTGCTGTGAGAAGGGCAGAATCTTAGAACAACTTAAAGTGCGTATGCAATATTCATAATTTTAGTTTATTGCCATCAATTCTGTTTACTTTCATTCATATATATTGACCCTTTTTTAATTAGATCGAACGGTTGAGGGATGGCCTTCTACCACACGATCGCATACGAGCAATTCAAGAGGAATTTGCCGGATTCTTACTTGCAGAGGTCCTAGATCCGAAAGGAGAATACTACTGTAAGGTTGAAATTAAATAGGGAGAGTGTAAAAGAGATGTATATATGTAGGACGACGAATGAGATGTGTGTAATATATATATTCGTGGCGATGATGTGTAATAGTGGTTCCTCTTATTTAACTAGTAGTGCCATTTTTGTAGTTCTAAGAAATATTTAATTTAAGTTTTTTAAACATGCATGCATTTTTCATAATCAAATAGGTCTTATTTTCTGAACATTTTGGTATTTTATTCATATTTTTATGAATTATAGAATAATCATTATTTATTTTATAAATTTAAACAATTTTCTGAAATTTTTGGAAAAAGTAAAATCTGACGGGACAATAGTCCCGGTTCGTATTACGAACCGGGACGAAAGCCTCCGCCCCTGCTGCCTGTGGCCGGGCCACGTGCCCCCCCCCATTCGTCCCGGTTGGTGTCCCAACCGGGACGAGCATTCGTCCCGATTGAATTGTCCCGGTTGGGGAACCGGGACCAATGGCCCAAAGCAACCGGGACAAAAGGCTATTTTTCTACTAGTGAACTTTATATTTTTATATTTTTCTAAATTGCAATTAATTGTGCAACCGGATAAAACTCGGTTCTAAGTTCTAACCCATGTGCAACTCTAGACAAACCACGAATCACGACGCATACCCAATGATTTAGCACTTGACTGAGTTCTAACTTAATTTTCATCTAAATGAGAATTAGCAAACCTGTTTTGTAGAAGATGGACCGGAGAAGTTAGCTACCAACATACAACGAAATATATCGATTAGATCATAATATGATCATAAACAAAATAGATGTATCTCCGGTGTATCCCTGATTTTCTGATATGCTATAGTTAACACATCCCCTCAATTTCAACCGGCATCGACAATGTTGAGATTACGTCGGCATCGGTCCATAGTCTCATGAGAAAACCTAAAGACTCTCCTTTTTGTATAAATAAAGGAGACATCCCTTCATTCAAAAAAGCTGAAATGAAGAGAGATTTATTACTTTCTTTGTCACAGTTGTTGGTATCTTTGGAGGTAGCCCCATTACAAGCCGTTGACGCCCTCCTAATAGGCCTCTCCGCCTCAAGATCTCATGATCAGTGGACATATATTTGGGGAGCAGAAAAATATGCAGCCAATCAATACTACAAGTATTGCTTCAGAGAGATCACTCCACACAATGCATTCAAATGGCTTTGGAAAGCCAAATGTGTTCCCAAAATAAAGTTTTTTTGCTAGCTATTGCTTTCTGACAGGCTCAATACGAGGAATATGATCAAGAGAATACATTTTAATATTGGGAACAATTTTAACTGCTCAATGTGTAATGCTCATTTGGAAGAAACAGTGGAGCACACTTGTTCTTTCATTGTACTTTTAACAAGAGATGCTGGGACACAATTGGCTTTCCATTATCGAGCAACTTGTTGGATGACAGACTTCAGCTGCTAAGCCATTCCAAGAGCTGTTGGAGGAAAGAAATGTTCATGGATGTAATTTGCCACAGCTTCCTGGAGTCTATGGAAAGAGAGAAATAATTTTTACTTTAATAGGGTGACTCCTGAGCTCAGTTCATAGAAGGCTAGATTCAAAGAGGATTTCTCTCTTTTGGTTCATAGGACCAAAGAGGACAAACACCTTTTAATTAAAACTTTAGTTGAGCCTCTAGTTTATTTACCTATTGTCCCTGCTCCCCTGTAAATATGTAAACAGTTGCTGACCCTTTTCGTGGTCCTTTAATTCAAAGAGTAGTAGGAGCCCTTCCTACTGTTATAACGTTAAAAAAACGATTCCCGCACACACCCTGTAGGTCATCGACTTTGTACGGGGATGCCTTAAGATTATTGTCTACCCTTGGTGCAATGATACCTGATTTTGACCTTCAGCTGAATATTATCTGCAACTGAAGTTTTATCATTTTAAACTGGACTTTTATAGTTACACAATGGCAGTAAAAAAATATTTTCCACTTGCACTATGATTGCAACTGGATTTTTTCTTGTCAAATATGGGTGACGTCACTCTGAATGAGAATTAAGCGTATTCTTATTCGAATGGGCACTAGGCAGATCCTTGTACAATTACGACCACTTCGAGGTTGTCACTCCAAAGTACACGACGGCGTGGTTGCAAGATTACGACCACTTATGTTTATTTATAATGTTGGAGCTACTATTTGAAGTGATGAATTATCATATGTTTTGTTATTATCTCGTCTGAGTATTACTTGTAAATGAATATTGTATGTTTGTTTTTTATTCTAAACTTGGCCAATTTATGTTATTTATTATGATGTACTTTGCATGTCATTATTTTCTTTCATTTATTAATATGACAACACAATGATACTTCTATTATCAACACCCCTTGTCAATTTAAACGACTGACAAAATTGACAACTTTACATAGTGTTGGGTGCACGAGTTCACTATCATGTATCTATCGCCACAAAACAGGAAGAAGATAGGATGTTTGAAGCCGGGGAAAAGGAAGCCAGAGAGTTAGCAGCAGCGTCGGAAGGGGCTGACCTGCAGCTAGCCCCAGCTTTGGATAAGAGGGGAGGGCCCTCGACATCCACGACGCGATCTAAACTGGTGGAGCCCCGTGCTGGTCCAATGACTCGTCGGCGCGCAAATAAACAAGCCTCACCAGCCAACCGCAAGCCATACACCCGCCAAGCACGGGTTAAGAAGGGAGTTTCTTAATGCGTTGCCTGTTCTTAAACATCCGTGGTTTCGGCGTGCCAGGGCGCCGAACGCTGCTCAAAGACCTACTCCAGAACCATAGAATAGATGTAGTTTGTCTTCAAGAGACCATTAAACAAGATTTCACCGACCTTGAACTCCGCGGGATGGATATGTTGGCGAGAGATTCTTCTGAAGCTGGCTGCCGGCCCATGGGCACTCAGGGGGGTTGCTTATGGGCGTGCGGGACAGCCTTTTTGAGGTTGGGAGTGTGGACAGGGGCTCCTTCTTCTTAAAACAGCGGAGTTCCTTGAGGAACTCACCGGGAAACTGGTTAGGTGCCAATCCCCGGTTGTCATGGGCGGTGACTTTAACCTTATCCGGGGAAGCCAAGACAAGAATAACGACCGTATTAACTGGCCTAGAGTGAACTTGTTTAACACTTACATAGCAGACTGGGGTCTACATGAAATCCAAAGGTCTGGAGCTAGATACACTTGGTCCAATAAACGCCTAAACCCGGTTCGCTGCGTCCTGGACAGGGTGTTCATCTTTGCGAACTTGGTGCTGAACCTCCCTCTCTGCACGCTGGTCGCAGAAACGAGCCTGGGATCAGATCACACACCACTCATCTTGGACTCAGGAGAGGGCTCCCCAATCCGCAGTAACCGGTTCTTCTTTGAAACAGGATTGTTCGACATCCCTGGTTTCAATGACCTAATGCTTGCCACTTGGGATAAGCTAGCAAACACAGTTGGCGGCCGCGACATAATCGATTGGTGGTCCCATATGAGTGGGGGCCTTCGACAAGCCCTGAGGGGTTGGAGCCGCAACTTAGGGAAGGACTCCCGGCTCAAGAAGGACAATTTGTTGGCCCTTTTAAAAGACATCGATCTTAAGGCTGACTCATCCGGTTTGGATGATGAAGAATGGGCCTACAGATACCACCTAGAGGAACAACTGCTACAGCTGTACAAACTTGAGGAGGAGTATTGGCGCCAACGGGGCAGGATCATGTGGGCGCTCCAGGGGGACGCCAACATGGCTTATTTCCATGTGGTGGCAAACGGAAAGCGCCGAAAATGCAATATCACCTCTCTCACCTCAGAGTCCGGCAGTATCTCCGGAAAACTGCCGCTTCAGGAACACATTTACGGGTTTTATAGGGATCTTCTCGGCTCCACGACACCTAGGCACTATGTTTTGGCTGCGAACACTTGGGTAGGGTCCCAACTGGTCTCAGGGGAGGACAATGTGGCCCTAACACGAACCTTCACGGAATCTGAGCTTGAGATTATTGTCAATGAAATGAAATCAGACTCGGCGTCGGGCCCGGATGGGTTCCCGGTGCCTTTCTTCAAGAAACATTGGAACCTGGTCAAGCATGGGGTGCTTCACATTCTTAATGACTTCGTCCTAGGAAGGATAGATATTGCGCGACTCAACTTCGGGGTGTTGACGTTGATCCCAAAAGTCCCCGGGGCGGACAAGATCACGCAATTCCAGCCCATTTCACTCATTAACGTGATTTTCAAAATTATCTCCAAAGCATTTGCCTCCCGGTTGGATCCGGTAGCCAACAAAGTCATCAGCCCCAATCAGAGTGTTTTTATCAAGGGGCGTTTTATCGTAGACGGGCCCTTGCCCTTCACGAGATTGTCCACGAATTAAAGAGCAAGAAGCTAGGGGGCATCTTGCTTAAATTAGACTTCGAAAAGGCCTATGATAGAGTTGATTGGGACTATCTGGTTGAAGTTCTTAGGCGGAAAGGTTTTGACGCTGGTTATATTCATAGGATCTCGCAGCTTGTCTCAGGGGGACAGACTGCAATTTCAATAAACGGGGAAATGGGCCCCTTTTTCCGTAACGAACGTGGGGTGCGGCAAGGGGACCCGCTATCCCACAGCTCTTCAATTTCATGGCGGAGGGGCTCTCCGCCATTCTCTTCGCGGCTTTTAATTTGGGTCACATCCGCGGCGTGGTACCGCACCTGGTCCCGGGCGGCATATCTCACCTACAATAAGCAGACGACACTATCATCCTCTTACAATACGATAAGTTGGAGGTAGCCAACCTGAAATTCCTGCTTATGTGCTTCGAGAACATGTCGAGTCTAAAAATCAACTACCATAAGAGTGAGGTGGTAGTCCTTGGCCAGCCTCGTGAGATTCAAGTCCGGGTGGCGCATAGCCTAAATTGCAAACTGGGCTCGCTTCCGATGACGTACCTTGGGATCCCTATTGCTGATCGGAAACTCACGGTCAAACAGTGGTCCTTCCTTGTCCAAAAACTAGCAGATAGAGTTGAACCCTAGATTGGTAGGTTCCTGTCCTCGGGGGGACGGCTCATCCTCTCCAATTCCTGTCTGGCAAGCTTGCCTACCTATGCCATGGGGCTGTTTCTCCTTCAGGATGGGGTGCATAAACAATTTGACTCTCACCGGGCCAAATTCTTTTGGAAAGGCTCTGGCCCTCAACGCAAGTACCATATGGTCAATTGGCCTGCGGTGTGCAGACCAAAAGATCAGGGGGGCCTCGGGATCACTAACTCGAAGCTTATGAATGAGGCCCTAATGCTAAAATGGATTTGGAAAATTTACCAATCGGAGGGGCCGATCTGGGCGACTATTGTTCGCGCCAAATATACCCCCAATGGCGATATCTTCTCCAGCTCGGACCAAGGGGTTTCGCAGTTCTGGAAAAGCCTGCACAAAATAAAACACCTCTTTAAAGCAGGGGCCAGGCACACTGTTCGCAATGGGAGGCGGACCTTGTTCTGGCTAGACTGGTTGCAGGGGGCGGCCCCCCTATGCCACGGATTTCCCCTCCTCTTTAGCATCTGTGACAACCAATCTGTCTCTGTGGCGGTCGCAGTGACTGAGGGTTGCCACTTCCGGCGGACCTTGAATGCGGCCGCGGCCCTCCAATGGCAGGAACTCAACCAAATCCTTACCTCCACCCCCCTTAGTATTGACCCCGATGTGATAAGCTGGTCTCTTAACCCTTCAGGATGTTATTCGGTGAGCTCGATGTACGCCCACCTGTCGCTAGGGGTGACTGTTCCCTTCCACAAGGACATTTGGGAGGCCAAGCACCCCCTGAAAATCAAAGTCTTCTCCTGGCAGCTGGCCCTCGACAAGCTCCCTTCTGGCATGCAAATTGCAAATCGTTTTGGCCCCTCAGACGGCCGGTGCACCTTGTGTGGGGCCTTAGAGAACGCCTCCCACATCTTCTTTGAATGCTCCCTGGCCAAATTTTCGTGGAGTGTGTTGCGCCAGGCCTTTGGGAAGGACTGGAACCCCGCTAGTTTTGCTCACTTCTTTGCTATCTTGGCTCCTCTCTCAGGGCATAGTCGTAGATTGCTTTGGCTTGTGTTCTCCGCCCAATCCTGGGCGCTTTGGCTCGTTAGAAATAAGCTTACCATTGAAAAAAAGGTGATTCGACATCCTGCTGATGTCCTCTTCAAACTGCTCCTCTTTTTGCAGCTCTGGACACCCGCGCTAAGAAGTAAAGATCGGGAGGGTGCGAGGAGGATGGCCGATGAACTCAAGAAGATCCACTCCCTTTGTCGTCCTCCCCCGCCGCACGTGTGATGAGGCGCCGCAGCCCTGGTGGTAGTGTGTCTAGTTGGTTTTTTTTGGCTAAGTTGTATGCCGCAGCATGTCTAGGTTTAGTTGGCTAAGCTGTATGCCGCAGCATTTTATTTGGCTAAGCTGTATGCCGCAGCATGTATAACTGTGTGTGATGATCCTTGTGCTTTGTTAAGTCAAAGCCGGGCTTTTGTGCCTTTTATCCAAAAAAAAGAAGAGTAATTTGTTTAATATTATTTTTGTTTTAAAATATAACACGTTTTAGTAGGCCAGATGGCGTATTTGTGCGTATACGATAATAGAAGAGGTGTATATGTGCGTATACGATACAACATACAATGCACTGAGACTACTCTCATACGGATAAAACCATTGATGTCATGCTGTCATCCGTAGCAGCCGCAGCCGTGAGAATCAAGGTAGCTAGTTAATTGGCTCGTTGCGAATAGATACGGAGTATTCTCCATGTTGCTGTTCTTCTGCATTCAAGTCAATATCTGGACCGCGAGAACCATCTCCGGCGACTCTCCGTTCGTCGGTTAACGTCCATAGCTAGTCTCATTCATGCCCTCGCTAACGTTAGTTAGTTTCCCTTTGTGTGCGGGCAGGAAATCGCCCACGGCCATTGATTGAGAGAGTGAAACATTGGATTGAATTTTCCTTTTGCGAACTGTGAAGCGGACGCCCACGTACAACTATCTTCAGGTTTCAGAGAAGAATCGAAAGGTTGCCGACGCCGGCGCGGCGACCCCAGATCTCGAGCCCTCCGGCCATTTTCCTCTGTTCTAATTTACGCGCACTGGCACGACGCAGAGCTGCCGGGCCATTGTTTTTGAGTTACGGCTGCTCCGAGTGCACGGACACATCGCACTAGACAGTTTCTTCAACACAAGCGAATGGGTCAGCATTTTCAACCTAGTTGGCTGCGAAGGAGGGAGGAACCATGCATCTGCGTACTGCTCATGGCCGGTCAGAGATTTCAGACAGGTACACGTACGTGTGGGCTCCGTAGAGTTTAAAGCCGACAGCAACTACTGAACCAAGACCAAGCACGTTAATTTGCTTCTTGGGAGCCATGTCCACTAAACGCTGGCGGCGCGACTTGTTCTTCGTCGCTCTCGTTGCGATCGTGGCCTGAAGCTTTGTGCGCTGCGCCAATGGCACGAGGCATGTGTCGTCGACGTTGATGGGGCCAAGCGGAGGAGGCCCGGGCCACTAATTGTTTTAGATAAAAGGCCGAAAGGCCCGGTGTTAAATTAATAACATCACTACTGTGACAGATTACATGGTGCTGAACCCAGCTTACAACAAAGCACTGCACACACACAGAAAAACAGAGCTACCGACGAGATTACAGGTGAAACACCAAAGGCGAGCAACGCCAAAGAGGGAAAGCACGGACAAGGCGGGCCGAGGTGTCAGGCCGGAGCTCACCGAGAGCATGGGCACACCAACACACGCGGCACACCGCCGAGACCAACTACACAACCCTAGGGAGCACCACCAGAAGGGATCATCACCGCCACTATCTGCAAGACTGCCGACAGGCTCAATCGGCAGGGCCCTGCGCAAGAAACGCCGTGATGCAGCGCCAGGAACAAGCAAAGCTCGAGGGCGCTCGCCACAACACCACCCGAAAGCAACCTGCCGTGAACTCCAAGATGGCGGCTTCAAGAAGCACGCGACGCCAGAGCGCCGCCACCACCCGATCCGAGGATCTTGGATTTTCATCCGGAGCTTAGAAGGACAAAGAGAAGCCGCTACAACGCCTTCAGGAAGGGAACGACGTCCGTGGACGTCGCCGCTACATCCCGAGATCTCGGGCAAGGGTTTCCCCCCGACAAACTCTCTCCGCCTTCTACACAGGACACCAAGTGTCGACCCGCGACACCCAAGTCACCGTCACCGCAAGCCGCACGCCAGCCACCGCGCCACCCCTGTGGCCGAGGTCACCGACCAGCACCTGAGTCCGTGGCACGCCCGCCAACCAACGGACTCCCACCTTACGAAATACTAGCATTGTATGGAGAGGTTCAGCAATTTATGTTCTTACTAGCACCATGCCCGCGCGTTGCTGCGGAACGGCAATATTGATTTCAAAAATAGCAAATAACACATTGAAAATATGCTCACATGATTACCAAGAAATTTCAGGTGCGACATGTCGAGCACATGAACTTGTAATTGAGTTAGGGTTTTAGTCGGACTTTACGTGCTTCCGATTTGCTCATCAGGCAAAGGAGGCACTGTCAGAATGAAGTTGTAGCTCTTTGAACGTCGCCATGACCTGAATCATGGTAATTGTAGATGGTGCAACACTTGACAGATCTGTATTTATGCTTATGGATAGTTCTCCTCTAGCATACATGTGAATGTGAGTCAGAACTTAGCGTATCTGTTCCTGTTTTTGCTTTGAAAGTCAGAACTAACACAATGCAGCTCTTGCACTACTGAATACTCTGAACTTGCTATATCACGACAGAGATCTGCAGAATGTTCTACATAATCAATGATACAATATGGAGTTTCGAGGTAGAAAGTGGAAACTGACGGCCATGATTCTTTCCATGTACATATTCATTTTCCTCCACCTTAAATAGTTCCTATAATTGATCACGGGGCCATGGAATTTCGTTGAGAACCTAGCCTAAAAATCCCAATCAACCCATGTAGTGAACTAAGGGGCAGCAGACCTTTATGAAGAATGTATATACCTCATATAGGTACTCTGCCGATTGCATTACCACAATCGAAAATAATTTATTTGATATAATCACCCAAGATCGTGAAAGGAAATGCTTTTTTTACTTCACGTTATGCTAATTGCATGGTTAAAAAACCAATCAGGAAAGGACACAGTAGCAGCGTGACCTTCAGTCATCAGGGAGGATAAAAAAACTTCGGATCGTTTCAGGCTTGAACACCTCCAACATACCCTTGCGTACCTATGTAGTTATCGACGGGAAGGCCAGGCTGCCGTCGGAGGCGTGCAACTCACAGTTGTCGCCGCGCCCGCCCGCTGTCGTCTGGCACCGTGAGCCTAGATCTCACGCCCGGCATCCACACCGCGGCTCGACCGCCTGCCAAGGACGCGGCAGCGGCATGGTCTCCGGCGCAGGGTGTGAAACAAACGGGAGAGATCAGCTTGCTTTACCTTAGGCTGGCCGGCGTAGGTGAGGACCTGCAGAGGGCGGCGCGTGACGGCCGTGGGGTGGATCCGACAGGAACTGTTTGGATAAGGCTACCAGCTGCCTCGCGTGGGAACTTGGAGTGCGGGTTCAATTTCAAGTTTTCTGATGGGGCTTAAGTGAAAAACGGCACGACGTACCATCACCACATATTACAATATTATAGTATAGATAGATAGATAGATAGATTGTTGGTAGTTACTATTTGGTAATTAGTGAGCGCCGAGCAGCTCAACCTTTTCACATGGCTTGTGCGTGTGTTTTTTTTTTTTTTTTTTGATAAAGAAGTTTTTATTAATTCAAAGCGCATCAAAACGATACAACCAACCAAAACAAATTTACTGGCTTGTGCGTGTACAACTGCTATGAGCTAAGACACGTTCTAAGAATTAAAGCATTCCGAGCAAACCAACACATACGTCATTTGGAGGGCATATGCGTGCGTTACGGTGACCATGTGTGCGTGACCCTTAGCCGGTTATGTGAGTCAAATTTAGTGCACGGATGGGAAGATGCCATAGTGTTTCTTCTTTTCTTATATATATACAATAGTTTTTCGTGGTTTCTTCCAAGTATTATTTTTCCTAGTATTTTTTATTGATGTGCCAGGAATTATCAAGCCATGAAAAAGAGCTTACATTTTTACAATATCAATCCACTGTTTCCTTGCATTATCACCTAGCAAAATGTAAACATGGGATGACTTCATGCAATTTGCCAAGCGCTTTCAATATAGATGATCTTGCGTGGGAAGTGGGATGTTATCACGAAATAACCTAGTGACGGAGATAGTAGGGTCGGTATGCATATGTTGTTTGGATACTTTTCTCTTAATTGGAACAAAACTATCAAAGGTCATCTTAACCCTTTTTCAAGAGTCCAAAAGCTTTTTCATATCTCTTCTTGAGCACTCATAGCGGGAAGGCGTGGGAACATCACATGGAGACGAAGAAGATAAAGCAGCCCTTGTGTGTTTGGTAGCGGGAGGAATGTGGACCACAACCTATTCACTATCAACATGTTCTTAGGAGGAATAGAGATGTAGACAATCAGTCAAGCAAGACGAAAGAGCCTAGAGGACGGAGAAAATATGCTTCCCTAGCTTTTCTCGGTAATATCCCGAAATGCCTCTTATTCTCTAGCAAGACACACCATAGAACCCTATGGTTCTTAATTACATGTTCTTTTGTCATTTTAACTTCTCGTATCATCACATATCTCAACCTATTCACTAGAAGACCGACCCTCCTCATTTCTTGCTATAGGGTTACCACTCCAGTGTCATATATAGTTTGATCAAGACTAGTAGGCGAAGACTTCACGTGGGGTGGTATAAAAAAAAAGGCAAGATAGTGCATTCATGGTTTACAGGGTACTTGTACATGTGCCATGAATGGTGATTACTTTTGATCAGTCTCTTCGTGATATCAAAGTGCCCATGTATTTGTGCACATCTACATAGAAGCACGGAACCACTAAGGACATATATATCTATTAGGCGTGGTGCTACTGGACTCATAGATTTTGCAACATGTTATATACCCTTTCAAAGAGTACACTGAAATTTCTATAGGAACGAGAAAGAACATGTAAACAGTGCCGACAATTAAAATTGGACGAATTACATGCACATTGCTCATGACACCACCAATTTCATTTTTTTTAGGGTTAATACAGGCACTCTGCCATTCGATTAGATAGAAAGCAAATCCCTTACAGGAAGGCCACAAAAGAGGCAAGAAAAAAATAGAAAGAGAGGCCAACAATCCAAAAGGATTAAAAAAAAAGGGGCCAAACAAGTTCAACAAGACACCGGCCATTGCATTGAAACGTGTGTTATGGAATAGACCAGCAATATAAAGACCTTACGTTGTGCATTGTGCAATTTTAGCCTAAAAATACATTGGATACAACCAAATAGTTTTACCTCGGTGGTGTGGAAGATTCTGAATCATCCCAATAAGAGGTATTTCACTGTCAGCTATGAACAGAAATTCTATAGGAAACATTTGTGCAAATACTCTAGCAATAAGAGGCAACCTCCGGAGTCAGATCGGGTGAAGGTAAGCAGACAGAGCATTTCGCTCGGCTGACAGCAACGAAGCGGGTGGTGTGGTACTGCGTGACCACCACGGTGTCTGCTTGGGCATGACGGGCCGTTTTTTCTCCCGGGTTGCTGATGCTGAACATGCTGAGCTCCTTGCAGGCCACCAGGCGCTGGTCTTCATATGGTATGTTGACTGAAGACATCAAGGTTCTTCTGAAAAGCTTTGAAGATTCTTCGGTACGCGCACTGCGACGATTAGCTAATAGTGTTGCACATTTAGTTGCTAAATATTGCCGCGAGAATAAAAGGTGTAATAGTTGGATGGGATCATTCCCGGATTGTATTCAGTAAGCTCTAGAGCAGGACTTGCCCAGTTCTTAATAGTAACGCATCAGGCACTACGTCACGTCCTACAATTGGAGGCAATCAAAAGTGCCTCAAATGCTTAAAAAATGCCTTTAAAGATTTTTTAAGGCTTAAAAAAAGTGCAATTTTTACCCCGGTAGGGAAAGGTCTTTCAAGGCACTTTTCATTAGTGCCTCCAAAAATGACCTTTTGAGGCACTTTTGAGTGCCTCAAATAGTATACCTTTAGAGGCACTAATGAAAAGTGCCTTTAAAAGTATACTTTTTAAGGCACTTTGGAGTGACTCAAATAATATACCTTTAGAGACACTAATGAAAAGTGCCTCTAAAGGTATACTAATTGAGGCACTTTGGAGTGCCTAAAATAGTATACCTTTAGAGGCACTAATGAAAAGTGCCTTCCAAGATCACTTATAGGGGCACATGTAAACATTGCCTCCAGTAATTACATTGTAGGCACTAACTAGTGCCTCTAAAGTTTACTTGTACATGCACCATTTTAGTGCCTCTAAACTTATCTAGAGGTTGCCACTAAAGGAAAAATACCATCTTGTATATTTTTGAGTACTGCCTTCAAGGTACAGGCATAATAAACAGGTTAACAGCAGGTTGCAATCAACAAGTTTTAAATTCTCATTCCAACATGTTTCAATCACAGGTTTCATGTTTAGTATAACACTATAACATCAATGAGCAGGTCTTAAATAATTAATTACAGGAATGCTTCCTACACCCATGGGCAACGGAAGCCAACTCAAGCCTGTCTTCAACTGAAGCCAACTCAAGCCTGACACTATGACATTATGACCAACTAAAGCCTGACACTATGACACTATGAGCAACTAAAGCCAACTCAAGCCTATGAAAGCATCTACTGAAGGCTGAAGCACACTCCATAGAATCTGCATATAAACTAAAAGTGGATTAGCCAGACGAGTTAAACGTTGAGCAAGGACTGCATAAATGTAAGCACATTCCATCTTGCTACGACAAACTGAAGGCACTGTGAACATGGAACATATGAAAACAGCATATATGCACATATGAATCATCTGAACAACATACAAATTTTCTTCTTAATGCAGCGATAGATAGGTAAAAATATTCTAGAACATTTTTAGTTTGTTAGGTAGTTGATATGTTGTAAATGAGAGCTGGCATCGATAGTCACAGGATAAGAAAGTTACCAGACTCCCATCACATAAATCTACAACATAGGATAAGAAAGAACTGTCGAAAGAAACATGTTTTGTGCTCTAATATACATGCAACAGCAGCCATCTTTCTCCTTCAAAACTAAAATGCACGCATCATCTTATTTGAACATGCATCAACAATATCCAGGCAAACTTCAGGACCTCAAAATGCAAGACTCGTATGTAGTTATGCACACTGCACGACGGCAATGTACCCAACATATCTACTATAAGTAATTAGAAGTCATTAAGTTAACATTAACTGAAAAATTAGAACAAAAAAGGTGAGGTGAGGCATTATCGTAAGCACATCGTCTGCACCAATTCTCCCCAAAATGCAATTGAATTAAGCAGATCACAGAGTAAGCAGTAGGAGCACATGGCAACACGAACTAATATGCAACTACACAGTCAATTCCATGCAGAGATTCCAAAAGAAAGCATTAGCAGTAGAATAGGGTGCCTTGCCAGATACGTACAAGTCAAATTGGTCATGGTGCTGGCATCGGTGGAGAAGCCGGAGCACTTCTCAGGCCGCAGAGCTGGATTGTCTTGAGGTATTCCAGCGGGACGGCGAGCCCGGCGACCCATGGCGCTGCGTAGGCGCTCAGACTTCGGCATGAGCATGTACATGGCGGCCTAGATGAAAGAGACGATGACGTGCTTGCACGTGAGCGCGTCGGTGCAGTGCAAGCAGCGGCAGAGGAGCAACTTACAACTGCAATTAAGAAGGCTGCTTTCAATTGCCACAAGCTTCGCAGCAGGATCGTGTCATTAGAAAAGGAGACCCACTACGTAGATAACAAAAGTAGGAAAATTTAGCGGGAAAAGCA
>QRDG01000665.1:0-44094 GCA_012064385.1 Puccinellia tenuiflora | reverse complement strand
GAGCTAGGAAACATACGGACGTGAGAAGAGAAGCGACGACGGCCACGGCCGGCCGCCGATCGATCTCGAGCAGCTAGCTAGCTAGCGCCGCCCACAGTGGCCCGGCCGGCCTGCCGGCGAGCAGGTAGGGGCGCGCCGATGGAAGTCTTGTCACCTCCCCTTGCCCGAAGCCGAGTCGATGGCCGTCCTCCGCTAGCTCGGCCGCCATTGTCCAACAAGATCGAGGAAGGAGAGAGTACTGGGAGGGCAACTGCATCATCTCAAAACACAAGACATTCATTTCATTTCTTTCGTTTCGAGAGGCCAAGCAAGGCAGCATGGCATGCCGTGCCGTCCGGGCACCAATGCATGCACCTTCCTCTGCAGTCTGCACTGTTGTTCACGTACGTACTGCCGCGTCTACGGACAAATCAAGTCTGCATTCCCAAACGAGATTTATTAGGAGTACTCCACTCCACTCTGCTCTACTGCAACTACTACTCGATCGTAGCTACGCTACCTCTCCAGTACTGTACAGTACGAAGCAGCAAAACGTTGAGCTCACGAGCTTGGGATACTATAGCCAGCCTACCACCGCACCAGACCACCAGTAGGTAGGTTCGTATGCATGCACGAGGACACGACAAGTAATACCCTGTTGATTTCAAGGGTAGAAAGAATTTACGTGCTACGATAAATATTTGCTACTGTTTCCTCCGTTCCACAAAACAAAGCATAAAATTAAATCAAAAGTCAATGTTGTATAAGTTTGACCATGTTTCTTTTTCAAGAATTGTATTAAACTAGAAGAGAGTTTGACCGTGTTTCTAGATATAGATACAGATGTAAATATTTGCAATACCAAATAAAAAGAAATAGATCCACCACAAAATATATTTTCATAGTATATCAAATAAAAAGTAATACCGTGTTGTTTGATTTCAAGGGTAGAAAGAATTTACATGCTACAGTAAATATTCGCATCTAGCTAGACATTTCTTCCATACTACCCGTTTCACACAACAAAGCATAAAACTAATAAGTTAAAAGTCAATGTTGTATGAGTTTGACGATGTTTTTTTTTCAAGAATTATATTAACAAGAAGAGAGTTTGACCGTGCTTCTAGATACAGATATAAATATTTGCAATACCAAATCAAAATAAATAGATCCACCACAAAATATATTTTCATAGTATATTTACCAAATATTGATATTAATTTGGCTATGTTTTGGTCAAACTTATAGGTGTTGTTTTCTTAAAAGCAGGTATATAACTAGATTACATGCAATAAAAATAAGCCGATGATTTCGGTCTGGTATATTTACCATTATATTGGTTAAATTGGAGTTGGTGATGATTGACCACCTCTAAAACACTTAACACAAATCATTGCATGTAGTTGTTGTTAGGTGGCCGAAAGAACTATTTTTGAAAAGAGTACACCGATCCACGGACAAAATTGAAGGCGGAGAAGAAAGCAGCGGACAAAAGGGGTGACGTTGAGCATATGCTCCCGGTTTCTAAAATGTATTTTAAGTAAAATACGAAACTTCAAAAAATTCGAAGAAAAAGTTTCGCGTGTACATCTCGACATTCTACGTGGTCACGAAGTCGTTTCACGGAAAACGTCATTTTTTGTGCCGTGCGTAAAAAATACATATTTTGGAGTAAGCAAAAGCTTTTCATGAGACTTTTTTTTTTGTTTTTTATACGTGCCACACAAAAAATGTCGGTTTTTAGCGAAACTTATCGTGCACACATAGAATGTCGATATATACACGCAATTGTTTTGTTCAAAATTGTTTAACATGCCAAAATATTTGTACCGATGGCAGGAGCATATGCTCCCATGCATGTGCCAAAATGAAATTCCGCGGAAAAACTGCAACAAGGCCATGAAGTGGCGTGGTGGTACTCTGCTGGATCACCTGCTAGCAGCTACTCATACTATTTGCCAGGCCTGCACGTAGGTAGCTAGCCTGGTACATGCATCGATCATCGACAGAAGATAATACATACTCTACCTTTCTGTGTGTTACCGCTGCTCCTACATCTACATGGACATGCATATCGATCTGCGTCAGGATGCTCGAATAAATGAAGGCATGGCGTTATCACGACGGCGGCAGCAGGCCGGCCGGCCGGCTTGGCCGCCGGGGGACGTGACGGTGCTTGGTGGACGTTGGAAGTGAAAAACGGAATGATTACGATCTACTACCTACGATCATCATCTTGAATTCTTGATGGACATGACTAAACATGGAGTCTCACTCAACTGCCACTCCCAGTCATCTGACCTCTGCACCAGCTAGCTATCCATGGCTATAGAGCCCATGCAGCAGAGCAGCTTCAGTGCACTGCACCGCCCTGCTAGGCTAGTTCTGCGCCCTCACACACTCTAGCCTACCATTTCTACCGAGGGAACCAATGGAGCGAGCATTGATCTCGATCGACCCCTCGTCCCTCACTCTAGGTAGACGGCATTTGTGATTTTTTTTTTTGAAGCTTTGCCTTATTCTATTAATTAAGCAGGAGTTTTACAGAAAAGTAAAGCAAAAATACACAAAGGGGATTACTCTCCCGGCATTATTTCGCTCAAACGTTTTGCGCCCGCGGCTCATCGATTCCATTGAAAAACTTCGTGTTCCGTCGCTTCCAGATGTTCCAGGTCACGGCCGTGCAGACCGTGGATTCTGCATAGCTTCCACTTCGGCGAGCCCAAAGCTCCTGTACGCTGTCCACCTGGTGGCTGCAGTTCGGGAAGAACAGGCGCCAAATTTCCCGAGCTTTGTGGCAACCGACGAGGAGGTGGTCCACATCTTCCACCTGGGGGCAGAAAGGGCAGCTTGGCGAAGCTCCAAGCTGGTGACGAAATCTTCGTTCATTCGTAGAGAGGCGACGTCTTCGCACCAGCCAGTTGAAGATCCTGCATTTAAGAGGAGCAGCATTTCTCCACACCTTCACCGCAAGATCATCAGCCGTAACCAGCCTAAAAGCATTAGCATAGAAATCCTTGTTTGTATAAGTTTTTTTGAGAGTAGCGGCAGACCCGAGTGTCCGGTTCAAGGGGGGAGAGGTGGATGTTTTGGAGATCGGCATTAAGCAAGGCGAGCTCATGGCTGGCGCTCAGAGAGAGGCGGGAGACAAGGGAGAGGTTGGTGCCCGAGCCCATAACCGCGGCAACCTGAGCATGGGGCCTGGTAGAGTGAGAAAAGAGAGCGGGGAAGCGAGCGTTGAGAGGCGAGTCACCAATCCAACAGTCGAACCAGAAGGCAGTGGTGCCGCCATTACCAACCGAGACAGTGGAGTGGAGCCGGAAGGCGGCAAGGCCAGCAGCAATGCTCTTCCAGATGGGTGAGTCGAGGAAGTGCGAGTCTCCAAGATCCCGGCGGGCAGACCATCCATACTGACGGTTAAACCAGAGCTCCCATGGTGCCCCTGAAGGAGAGTGAAGTTTAGATAAGAACTTCGAGAGAAGGGCTGAGTTTTGGTAGGAAATGGAGAGGACGCCGAGCCCCCCCCCCCCCCCCCCCCCCCCCCCCCCCCCCACAACTGCTTCGGCTTGCAGACCTCCTCCCAAGCAACTTTGCAGTGACCGCCAAAGCATGTTTCATCTCCTGTCCAAAGGAAGGCACGCCGACGATTGTCAATGGCTCCAGCCGGGAGGAGCTCAGCGCTCATGGCATGAGCAAATTTTGCGGTGATGACAGAATTAACGAGGATGAGATGCCCACCAATAGGGAGGGATCGTCCTCGCCATCCGGAGAGGTGGAGATCACATTTGGCAATATTAGGGGAGAGGTCGGATAAGCGAAGCTTGTGGAGAGAGAGAGAGGGAGCCTAAGATAGATTTGGGGGAAAGAGGAGACAGCGCACCCGAAGGAGGCAGCTATGGCGGCCGCCGAAGAAGGCTTAGTTCGGATAGGCACAAACGTGCTCTTGTGGAAGTTTATGATAAGGCCAGTGGCAGCCGAGAAGGAGTCCAGAAGGTTTTTAAGGTGGGTGACATGTTGGGGGATGGCGAGAATGATGATGAGAGTGTCATCGGCGTACTGAAGAATGGGACAGGGGAGATTAACAACAAGAGGGTGGAGGAGGAGCCCATCTCTTGAGGCCTGAAGGAGAAGTTGTTGAAGGATGACCGCCACGATGTCAAAGAGGAAAGGGGAGAGAGGGTCGCCTTGGCGGAGGCCCCGGCGACATTGAATCCATTTACCCGGAATGCCATTCAGAAGAACAGCCGTTTAACTAGTGGTGTTAAGGGCCTTGATGAGATCCCGCCAGAGGGGAGGGAAAGCCCTTAGCCTCGAGGATGCGGTCAAGCGCTTCCCAACTGATAGAGTCAACTGCCTTGCGAAAGTCAAGTTTGAAAACGGCGGCGGGGGACGATCGTTTGTGACAAGACTGGACGATGGTTGCCGCATAAATGAAATTTTTAGTGATGGAGCATCCCGAAATGAACCCCGTTTGATCAACTTGGGGATAAGAGGGCGAAGGGGAAGAGTGAGACATTTAGTAAGGAATTTTAAGCAAAATTTCTGGAGGGAGATAGGTCTGAAGTTGTCAGGTCTATTAGCCCCAGCCTTCTTGGGAAGGAGAACAATAAAGGCCTTGTTTATGGGCCGCAAATCAGCCTCGAGAGTGGAAATCGTGGAGAGAGGTAAGGAGGGAGTCCTTGACAAGCCCCCCAGTTTTTCTTGTAAAAGGCCGGCCAAAGCCGTCTGGTCCCAGGTTTGAATTGTCCTTCATAGAGTACACAGCCCCATAGAGAAAGGGGCCGAGAAAAGAGATAATTATTTTTCATACCAAGAAAAGAGATAATTAGGACTGATTAACTCCGTCGATTTTCATAAGAAAAGAGATAATTATTATTTCCACGTATATTTACAAGTTACAACCGCCCAAGTTTAGATACATTGTCTAGATACATGCATGATCCAAAATGAACAGTACTGCATTGGTCCGCCTCGCAAAGCAGTCCAACAATCCATTCGCATGCCACGTACAATCACGCCATTCTAAGTTTTGTTTTGGACAAACACGTCTGCTAGCTATAGGCTGTATAGACACTGTAACGCGCGGTTGGTTTCTGTAATACATTCCCATGCAACGTACTGACTTACATATGACGTCATTGTAGCTTAATTCTTCTTGGACAACACGTCTGCATTTAGGCTGCATAGACGTGGCAGCATACGACAAAAATATCGTGCAAGTGCGACACAACCGGAAGTGCGAAACTTCATTACTACATTTTCGTTATTATCTATTTAATTTCCTTTTTTTCTTACTAGTCTTTCAAATGAAATCAGTGTTGCAAAGGATCCCCAAGACTTTTTTTTTTCTCAAAGTGCACTAGTTATCAGTGCTTCTACATTGTGTGTTTGTGTTCCAGAGCAGAAGAACAAAGAGTAATTCCTCGGCCTTGCAGGCTACTTGAGCAAACACAGCCCATGTCTCCTACATTCACGGGCCACGTACGGAAGCTATCTATCGCTGTCTGTTATTTTCCGCGGTATGCGGAGCGGAATAGGCTCCACCTGCAGCGCTTGCCGCTCCAAATGTAGCACTATTTCTGTCTGAAAAAAGTTACTATTAATCTTTACTATTAATTTGAAACCGTACGTCGTGGCTGTTTTGCAGTTTAGCCCCTCACTTTTTCCAAAATAAAACCCGCGGTCCTGTTTCCTTGGTTGCACTTTAGTCCAACCCGTACCACCGCACCTCCCCGATCCCCTCGTCCTCTGAGCGGCGGCGATTCACTTCCTCCGGTGCTTCTGCCCCAGCCAGCCTGAGTCCCTCCGGCGTGGATAGGAGCCGCGTCGCGAAGACCAGAGTAGGAGTGCCGCCTCTCGGACGCCGCACCACGCTACGCGCTTGTAGGCTGCGCCTCACCTTGAGGGCGGCCGCGCCCTGGACGTGCCCGCGACGAGGTCTCCGATCCGATGGAGAGGAAACGGGCAGGAGCCAAGGAGGAGGACAACGACGACTTCACGGTGCTTGTGGACTTCTGCACCGACGCCACCGAGCGGAGGGGCGGCTAGGGGAGGAGGGCTTGAGGCCTCCAATGGAGCGAGCACTCTCTTTGGATTGTCTGATTCTTCGAATCATTCCAAATTTTGAGTCTGATAATAGATGTAAGCCATTGGGTTCGAATTTTTGGTCGAAATCATGACAAGAATGCTGGCATGACCGACATGATTTTTTCAATGCCTAAGAAGAAGTCCTTGCACCACTATCGGCAGGTAAGTGATGATTAATGGAATTGTATGCAGTCCTTGATTGCTTTCCTGATCTTGCATCAATCTGCATCATGTTCGCTGATCGTGTAAGTATGTATTTGATAGCCGTGTAATACTGCCAGGCATGATGTTATTGTTGCACATTTGGTATTTCTATGGACCTTTCATTAGGGAATGGTTGAAACTCGATGAAGGGGCTCTCGATGGTTTTGCTGCGTGAGCTGAATACTTATGATGCAATACGCCAATACATGACATAACTCCTAATTATTTATTTATTTCTTTATTGCAATTGTTATGAGTATTTCAGAATTAATTGGCTCTCGCTTCAGATATTGGTGCATGTTAGTGTTACTCGGTCATGTATACGGTTGACGGAGTTCGACTCAGATTCGGCAAATTTTATAGTTGGCATGCAAGGCAGTTGCTGCTGCTTCTGGAGAGTCAGAGAGACACTGGGGGCGAGAGGGGAGCGGATGGGAGCAGGCTGACCACGAGAGAGGAAGGAGCAGCAGGACTGGAGCTTTAGGCGCGACCTCGTTGCTGGGGTGGGCGTGCAGGGGAGGGAGGAGGCCATGGAGCATATCGGTGGGGGAAGACAGAGATAATTACTTGCTATAATTTTTTGTTTTTGGATGTGCTCTGAATTTTTTTTGGTTGCGTGCTGCGGTTTCTATCTGCTGAAATTGTCGACTGTGGCTCTTATGGTGAGACAGGTGAGAGAAACTGAGAGACTGGGAGATTGTTAGCTGCTACTCTGATTTTTTAATATCTTGCTTATTGCTATTACTCGCTTACATGATGAAATTTGGCAAATTTGTTAAGACGGGTGAATTCAGAGGCAACTCCTCGATGGTAAATATTATCTTTAGATCTCGTCGTGTTTAGGGACATCAATGCTTCAGTTAAAAGAACTTGTGTCTCTCCCGTTGCAACGCACGGGCATTTTGCTAGTTCTCTTTTCATTTGTTTTATTTTCTCTTTTTATTGTAAAAAAATGTGTACGTGTGTGGAAAAATAAGAAAATAAATAATTCGTTGTAAAAAAATTTACATATTAAAAATAATAATAAGAAATATTTATCCTATTTAAACGACTTTTCAAATATAAACATTTATGTTATATGAACGACTTTTCTACATAAGAAAATTACTTTTATTTGAGTTATTTATTTTTCAAATATAGAATTCATTCTATTTTAACGATTTTCATTATGAACATTTATTTATTTGAGTTTTTTTTTCAAAAATAGCTTTCATTCTATTTGAAAGATTTTTATTTTGGATATTTATATTATATGAATGATTTGCCCAATAAAAACATTTATGCTATATAATTTATTTTAGAAAAATATGAACATCTATGTTATTTGAACAGTTTTTTAATATGAACATGTGTCTTATTTGAAAAAATCTACAACATAAAATATTCAGTTTTTATAATATAAAACACAATACAAAAAGAACACAAAAATAAAGAGATAAAATGGAAAAAGCAAGGATAACAGAAAGGAAGAAAGAAGCAAAAACATAATGATCCATCTCTATTGATGCCGAACTAGAGGAATGCCCAGCCACACAAGTGGCATGCTACTCAGGTGAAATATATACAAATAATGCTCCATCTCTATTGATTCCTCGCTGTGCTAATCCAAGTTAGTTCAGTGCCGGACAAATATAGCACTATAGTGCCACTATTGTAGATATAGTTAACAATTAATTCCGTTGCTGTTTTACTATGTTACAGGTGGTAATCCGTCCCAACCATGGATTGGTTTGAGCTTCCTCAGTGCGGGTGTGTTGAGTTGATCCTCCACAACTGCAGCATATGTGTGTGCCGCTGCTTCCCTGCTTCATGCTTTGGTTTGTGTGTGCTCTGCATCTGCATTGCCACGGTTCACTGGACCTATCTGCGCTGCCATGGCGTGGCATCGCGTCTTCCAGTTTGGTTTGCTCTAATTTGGTCCGCTCATCCTTGCTCGATCGATCCATCCATCTATCCCTCCGTTGTCTCCAGTTGGATGGATGGTAGTACTGGCTTTGAGAAAATGAGAAATAATAAGAGCCATGGAGCACTAGCCCCTGTGTGATCATTGAGTTTGTACTCTGTACGCATCAGCGTGCTGATAGGTATGTAAACTCCTAATACTTGAACACTTGGGCTATCTGTGTGTGATGTTGTTTGCTGTGTTGTAACTAAATCAGCGGTGGACTGGTTGTGTTGTCAGAAGAGATTGATGGTGAATGTGTGTGTGTTTTGTGCTTACAAATCAATTGCCAAGACTCGGGTCCAGCAGTCCCTAGCTAATTACTCTTATCTATAAATAGTATCGTGTTCCAATTCTATGGATGATTTATCTTTCTAGTGCAGGATATGACATAGCAGAACACATTAGTCTGCCGTACAACTGTTGTTTAAGCTGTTCAGAATTATTCAAATTCACTGATGTGTGCATACCTTTCTCTATTGCTCCGCCGCGCCACGGGAGGTGCTGCCAACCGCTGTTGCCACCCGACCAAGTTCCAGAACATCATCCTCACAATCTGCTTCCCGTTTTGAAGTAAAAAAAGAGAGAATAAGTCAGCCTCACAATCATATACACAGATTAGAAGACCCATGATGTGCTTACAGTTTCATGATGTTATAGTTGCATGAGTATATTTCCTTTTTCCACATTTATAAGTAGTATAACACACAAATGTTTGTATACTCCTTCAACACCACACAGACATCTGGTTTGACTAAATACACTACCCAAACCTACAAGAGAACCACCAGCCTTGCAAAACTTGACGCCACAAACAGCCGAGATCTAGTTGAACAGAGGACACCGATGCAAAGCCAACACACCAAGAAGCCCCTTCAGAATCCCGGTCTGTGGCTGTAGGCGACACCACGGATCAGCTCAACGCTATACTCGTTCGTTGAGCAGTCTTAGACCATATCCATCGCTGTGTCATCCCTTGTGATCCGGCCCCCGTTCGCAACAGCCCGCCATCCTCGCGTCCGGTGGTGGTACTTCTGTTGGACCGGGCTGGACAGGGTGTCCGAGAACATGGCGGTGGTGCTCTTCGAGTGCTCGCCGCCGTTGCTCTTGCCCTGAAAACCGTCCAACTGTTGGTGGGAGCTCGGGTTGCCAAACCGCCCTGCACTTTGAGGTACTCCTGTGGGTGTGGCACCCTGTGCATCACTGCCTCCATAGTCCATCTCATGCTGCAAAACAATGTTGGAAAATCACATGAGATTTCATAACCATTTTATACCTGCCAACACCCCTGTATGTATGTATCTAGTTCAAGTTATATCTGAACTGGATATCATCGACTGACTCAACTGAGATTAAAATTGATAGTTTGATAGATAACTGAAATCATTCGGCTGCTTATTAAAAGTCGTGTACCTCAATGTAAGCCACGATGTCAGCCACCGTCAGCCTCGACTCCTCCGCATGCCTCCTCTGCATCCACTGGGATAATTTCTCCTGCATCGACGACAACGCGAGAACCGTCGGGACAGAGCTCAGACAGCATTGGCGACTGAATTCAGAGGTGGACAGTGCATATTCTTCAGACTACACTAAGCTCTTCGGTAGGAAAAAAAATCAAAGTTTTTTTTATGACAATCAGGATGAGCAATTTACAGTCTGAATCTAGCACTCTGAATTAAAATCGCTTGATTTAAAATCAAAGAGAGCGTGAGGTACGGACGAGGGAGTGGAGCTCGCCGGCGCGGAAGGCGCGCCTCTGCAGCGCCACGGACTGGGTGTAGAGGTGGGAGAGCGAGTTGGCGGCGCCGCAGAAGGCCGAGTAGAGCGCGCGGTCCGCCTCGTCCATCCCAGGCGCCGCCTCCGACTTCCTCTTCCGCGCCATCGCTGCCGCCGCCGCCGCCGTCAAGCAAGAACCCTAGTAGTATGCTGACGGCTCTACGCCTCTGAAAATATGTATAGTACACCTTGTTTGGCTTCCCAAAAATGAATTCGATTCAATGTCGAATTGTCGATTCAGTGTCGAGTCAAAATCCAAATTATGTTTCGGTAGAATTAGATTTGATCATACCAATTTTCGTATTCGTTTGTGTGTTCAGATACCATATCCCGTGGCCGTGTGTGTCCTGTGTGCGAATCCAAGTTTTCCTTTATCTTTTTGAGAGAGAAAAAAAATAACTAAAATCACCCAAATAAAAACGTAGAAACTTTCCGTGGGCCAGGCCACCTGTCCCTGGGCTGGTCCTGAATACGGAAAGCGAGACCGTATACGTATCGCGACGTGCCGGAGCAAGTTCAATTAGGTTCCACAAAGAGGACGATCTTCGGCCGGCCGACGTTCATCCCAGGCGAGTTCCCACGTGTCCTCTTCATGCCACCGCCGTCGCCAGACGGGAGCTCCTCACGAGCGAGGCGTCACCGGTGGTCGTGGGCGGCGCGGTGTTGATGACAGAATTTGGCTAGTTAGTTTATATGATCAGCCAAATTAATTTAATTGTTGATCAGCTAATCATTTGGTATTTTGTTTAGGAATTGCAACAGGGTTTTCATGAATAGAGCTACATGGAACTTGTCCTCGCCAGACTCATCAGGCATATCTGGAGCTATTACGCGGCCACCTTGGACAAGTTCAGAAAAACGCAGATGTCAAGCTGAAGTTACAAGTGATGCATGAGACGCTTCATTATCAGGTGTGATTAGCATTCTGGCCGCTTATATTATTAATTCCCTTGTGGGCCAAATGGTGTTTGCACGTGAACATAGCTTGGTCTTTGGATGCTTCTGCCACGTACGGATGTGCAAATCGTAACTGAATCAACCAAGGACAAGCCCTATTCCGATACAGAGGTATTTTGGGCTAGAACGTTGATGTACGGGACAAGTTCCGACTTGACTGGCGCCGGGCTAGCTGAGACGTGTGGACCATAAATTGTCAACCGACGAGAAGGAATTCCCTAATTTGTCGGTGGCTCAATAATTAGCATGTATCAGTATTGCCGTAATATTCTGTATCCATGACCGGATTGATTAGAGATTAGGAATATTTTACTCGGCTTGCATGCCAAGAAAACGATCCGTGTCTTTGCCATAGTTGGAGGAACCCCCGATCAATCGTTCTATCAAAAATACAATTTACTTTTATCTTTTCGTTTCTTTTTTGTTTTTCTTCTGCCATGCCCTAACAGTCTAGGGTTTGGTCGAATCTTTGCCGTTTTGCCCGGAAAACGGTCGGACCTCCTCCACGAAAGCGAGGGGATCTTTGTTGCTTTGCTCGGAAAGCATCCGTTCGTCGGCACGAAAGTACGACGGTTATCCTGGTGTTGCGCGGTAGATTTTCGCGGCAACACGCGGCCCACATGTACGCGTCGTGCCTCCACTCCGCGGGAGGCTGGCTGCTAATGCTCTCCGCCGCGTCCGGGAGCAATCCTTACCTGGTCGAGCCGTGGACGGGTCGGCGCATCGACCTCCCGGCCGTGCCTCTTGGGCCGGGTAGGGGAGACGAAACGGCGGCGGCGGGAGGCAGTTCTTCCTGGTGGCGGACACGACGGAATCCGGCGAGCCGACGGTCGTCAGGGTCCACTGCCCGCCGCCCTGCTACATGGAGTTCCGGTTCAGCAGGCTGGACGGGCAGCGAGGGGAGTGGATTCCGCAGTTCCGCTCACCGACGGGGAGCTTGAAGGCACGAGCTGGTTCCTGGGCCAGCGCTGCTTCGTGTTCGTGGTGAGAAGGGTGGACGGCGGGAAGAAGGTGTACACCTGCTGTCGCCGGACGACGAGAAGAGGGAGGGCCGCGGCGGACCTACCAGGGTTCTCCGGCCCCTCCCGGCGGTCCGGCATGAGAACGTGTATGTCCATGACACTGGACGCCGGCACGTCGGAGCCTCTTTTCGCGGAGCCGTTCTTGACGACGGGACAGTCCTGGGTCCATCCCGACTACTTCTAGTCGTTCCTTAATCATATTCAATATTACTCCGTATATTATTTTTGTTAAAGTCACACTTTGTAATGTTTGGCCAAATTTACCATTAAAAATATCAACATTTACGATGGCAAAATTGCAAATGCATTAGTATGTTTATTTCATGATAGTTCCGATAATGTTTGATTTGATCTTTGCTATATATTAACTTGTAATCGGTGGTACGTCGCCACATTTGCTTAAATAGACGACAAGACCAATCTAGGTCCATTAATTATGTCACAACAATTTCTTTATCACATTTTGGATGATAGTTTTACTGTTTACTTTATATATCAGCATGTTTCTCGCAATAGTTATTGTTATTTTAAACTAAGAGATGCAACATAAAAGCGGTCTCGAAGTGAAATATGAGTTATAGATGCGGTTTAGTAATGGTCTATATATTTTGGGTGTATTGTCTATATGAATATTGCCATGAACAATCTTTGTCATAATTGTTTGTTTACAATTCTGTCAATTGACCAATTATAATGTGTTTACCCAATAGTGTTTTATATTTATGGAGATATACCTCTAGTAAAATTATTAACCCCGGTCCAACTTTTAGTACTAATTAAGCCCCCGTTTACTTGGTCGCTTCAACTGTTTCAGCATTTCTTTGTCTGTCCTTCCAAACCACAATTTATGTTTTATTTTGCCATAAACTCATGGTGTCAAACCAAGTCTCAAGCATTAGTTGAGTTAATTTCGAAACCGTTGAGGCGGAAGGGATATGACTTGGATCACATTACTTGATCTTGGCAAACATTGATGCTTTTACGTTTGAGACAAATCATATTTCTTTTTTCTAAACCTTATATACGGTTTCATGTCTCCAACTCATTGATTTCTGAAGTTTTTTTTTAACTTCATAATCTGTATTATTTAGTTGTTGGTTGCTTGATGTCAAATATAGACAATTTTTTGAATCAATTTATTCTCAGCTCAAATGACTTACATTACTTGATCAAGTTCATATTTGGTATCATTCACCTTAAACATTATCTGTTTGCCATTTCCCTACTTGTCGGGGGGGGGGGGGATGATCCCCCGATATACCAAAATCCACGACTTGGCAAGATAAAGACAAGCAAATCAAGATGAGGCATCTGGCTGGCTACTCGACTTCGGCGGCTGCCAGGCTTGGCCGGCTGCGTCCTGGCCGGCTAGAGGCCTGGTCGGCTGGAGGCTTGGCCGGCTGCGTCCTGCCAGCTGGCCATCTGCCGGCCGGATCATCTGCAGGGAGAAGTCAACCACCGCATCCCATCGGACACACGCCGACGAGACAGCCAGACACTATGCACTATGCTTGAAGAAAGAACATTGTTGATGAATAGCAATACTATGCTTGATGGAAGAACACTGTTGGTGAATAGTAAACACTATGCGCTACAGTTCGCCGTGTCCCCCGAATAGTGTAATTTAGGCACGAGGGCCGCCCCTTGTCCCCTGGGCTCCCCTTTATAAGGAGCACCAGGGCAGCCCTCATATGCAGGGTCTCACTTGGAGGCCAAGCCTCACGCTCTCACGCCCCGGAGGAGCTCCCGGGTAGCCGGCTGCTCCACTCACTCAGCCGGCGGCCTACTCTACCCGACTGCTCCAGCCGGCTGCTCACCTCCCCTCATATACAGCTAAAGGAGCAACGTTGTAACACCATATACTCCACCATATACACCAGATCATGCAGGAGTAGGGGTTTTTACCTCCTCACGAGGGCCCCGAAACTGGGTACGTCTCGCGTTTGCCGTGCTCGTGCCCAATCCCGCCGGAACACCGTCGCTCGCGCCTTTGTCCCCACACCTTAAACCACCCCGTTGGCATGTGTCGAACCGAATACCCCGACATTTGGCGCCCACCGTGGGGCCTAGCGGCGACCGGAGTCCCGTTCTCGGCGGGACCCTTTCACCATCATCGACGTCGCCGTTTCAAGGCGCCAACTGTTTTCCTCTCCCGTTGAGACTCGGGGACTTGGGGACTCCGGGGCTTGACATCACTACCGCCCCGGAGTCGTGCCCGCGTCGTCCTCGTTTGCTCGAGCCTGCGCGTTTGTCGGCGTCTGTGCCGCCGGCCTCCTCCACGTCGCCCTCGTCTTCATGTCGCGCGTCCCCGTGCAGTAGCTCCCACGTCCGGCCACATCCGCACGCGCCCGCACGCACATCTCCAACGCCAGGGATCCTCCGCGCCCGAGCCCTCTGCTCGTTGGTTCCCGCGAGCCTGCGCCTCGTCTCCGCGCTTGCGCCCGCCTCTCCTACGAGCCTCTAGCTGATGCCCGCGCCCGTGCTGTTCGGCCCAGCCTGCGTCCGCTGCTGCCCGCGCGTGCGGCCGCACCCGTCATCCGCGTCTGCGCGCCTCCGCCCGAGCTTCTCCTCCGCTGCCTCGTCCGCGCTCGCCCGCGCCTGCATCTTCGCACCTGCGCGCCCGTCCGCACGCGCACCTCCGGCCGCACCCCGCTGCTCCTGCCCGGCCCCCATCGTCGACCTCCTCTCCGCGCCTCTGCCCGAGCTCCTCAGGCCCGCGCCCGCGCGCCTCCGCGGATGCTCCTGCGTGTTTCCCACACACATGCTGCTCCTGCACTGCCCCCATCGTCGACCTCCTCTCAGCGCCTCTGCCCGAGCTCCTCAGGCCCGCGCCCGCGCGCCTCCGTGGCTGCGCCTGCGCGTCTCCCGCGCCCATGCTGCTCCCTCTGTGTGTCCGCGCCGACCTCTACCGCCGCCCGGCCATGCTCATGCGTCCGCGCGCCCGCGCCCGCAACTCCTCCGCCCGTGCTGCTCTGATGTGCTCCACCCGCGCGGCTCCCGCGTGGCCGCGCCCTCGCCACCCGTCCTCCACCTGCGGCCGCCGTCCCGGGTCCGGCTACCCCGTCCAAGCTGCCCTCCGGCTCGCATCCGGCTGCCCCGTCCGCACCTCGGACGCGTGTCCCGCCGTCCCGCATCCGGCTGCCCCTTCCACGCCGCCGTCTCGTGGCCGGGTCGCTGCCCGGCGCGCCGTGCCGGCCGCTCCGGCCTGTCCGTGCCGCTGCGTCCCATGGCCGGCTCGCCGAGCCTGACTCGCCGCGCCAACCACTACGCCTCCGTGTCGTCCGTCTTCTCCGCCTCGCCTGGCTGCGCGCGTCCGCGTTAGCCCTCCAGCTGAGGCCATCCGTCCCCCGGCCGCCTGCTCCCCATGTCCGGCCTCCGCGCCCTCGCTGCGCCTTGCCGACCGCCCGTGTCCGTGCGCCCGGCTGTCCGCGACTGCCTTCGGCTCATCGTGCCGTCGCCCGCCCGCGCCCGCGGCCCGGCTGGTCGTGGCCGGCCCCGGCGCGTCGCTGGCTGCTCCTCCGTCCGGTTGAGGAAGAGAGAGAAAATAAAGAAGGAAATGGCAGGCCAGCTGAGGAAGAAAAGAAAAAGAAAACTGCTAGCCGGCTGGAAAGAAGAAAGAAGATGAAAAGAAAAGGAGGGCCGGTTGCTGGTCCAGCTGGCCCACGCCCGGCAGCTCCCATGCCGGCCGCTTCATTCGGCTGCTGGGCCAGATGGTGACACTAGTAGAAAAATAGTTACCTGTAGCCCACCATTTTTGGTTACCCGTGGCGCAGGGCTCTGCGCCACGGGTAACATATTACCCATGGCGCAGGGTCCCGGTGCGCCACGGGTAATAGGAATACTAGTGGCGTGCCTACCAGGCGGTGCGCCACGGGTAATAGACTTACTAGTGGTGTGCCTTCCGTGCTTTGCGCCACTAGTAATAGACACGCTAGTGGCGTGCGTGTTATGCTGTGCGCCACTAGTAATATTTTAGGAGTTTAAAAAATAAAAAACTATTGACATGCCCTGGAGAAAGCACGCCACTAGTATCAATTTTGGGGGCTTAAAAAAAATAAATCCAATAATTGTTTCCTACAAAGAAGGATCTGTTGCAATGTTTCGGAGCACGTATTCACAAATAGGCAGAACTACAGCCCCCACACTATTACATACTGGAAAGATGGAACTGCAAAGAGAACTAATAGCAGCAAGGCAAATCAAAACATCTATGGGCAGAACTAAAGTTCATGGGTCTTACAACAGTGGGCTCTCCTGTGTGTGCTCACCGTCGCCATCTCCTCCGCCAGCGACCAAGCGGGCAGGCGAGATCGACGGAGCGTTGCGTATGGCCCCATGTCGAGGTCGCAAGTGCAGGCTTATCTATTGTTCAATTTCAACACAGATCATCAGTTTATTACACAATTATCCTAGGTGAATTAATCAAGTAGAAAGTGCTACTGCAAGAACAACTAATGCATGAACCAGACAGGGAGAAAAGAAACGCTTCATATCCTTGTGACTATGGCACAATAAAATGGAGCAGGTTTCAGTTCAGGTTTAGGACATCACGTTCAGGTTTAGGACATCATGTTTTTAGGACATCTAGTTCAGTTTGCAAATTATTTAGATTGCAAAATTTGCTAAAATGAAGCACTCCCCAGCAAACATATCCAATTGCAACCTGAAACTTGTCCTGTCTTCTCCTAGAATTAATTCCATTACATGAATAATACAGCGAACATACACCGATCAAGCTGGAATTTTTTGCATTAGGGAGAAGGTCTCACCGGCCGGTCGATGACGATGGAGCAGAACTTGCACCGGCCTCGGCACAGGAGGAGGACGTGGGGAAGCGGTGCTAGTTGGGGGACATTATCTCATCAACTGCACAACGCTCTGCAGCTAGACGCACACAACGCTCTGCAGCTAGACGCACACAACGCTCTGCAGCTAGGTGCACAGGAGTGCTACTATCCTTCAAAGTATGACCAACTATTGGGCCCAATATCGAGATATGTGTAGCAAGAACTGAATGATTTATCTGTAGCAAAGAAGAATTAGATTACCAGCATAACACCTAATTGACCCTGAGAAGAGAGAGCACGTGGTCGATCGAAGGCGCGCGTTTTCCGTCCGTCCGTACCTCCTACGGTCCGTATTTAATACTACTACTACGGAGTACTAGATTTTGCGATGGTACCGTATTCGACTTGGATATATATGGATACTGACCGTATTCGACAAGGACAAAAAAAGTGGTTTCAGGAGCACGGTCTCCCTCTCTCTATATATACGAGTATCACATAGCGAGGGATCGGAGCCCAAACCACGTAGTTGCTTGCTTATCGAGGCATTGGTACCAACCGAGCAAGGTCTATCGAGAGCCCGACAGCTAGCGAGCGAAATCAAAGAGAAGCGAGTACAGATTACGGCCGCAGAGCGCTATGGGGAAGCGTCCGCGATCTGAGCCTGAGGACGTCGTCGCAAGTATTTTCCCTATTCTAAGAACTACAAGGAAGTTGCAAGTATTTTGCCATTACACAATCCACCTGAGTGTAACTGAGGCATAATAGGTTAGTGCATCTAGTACGCCTAGCTTTCCACCTTGATGTTTACAATGGGGCATAATAGGTTGGGGGGGGGGGGGGGGGGGTAGTTATGTTCTAGCACAAACAGAATATCCAGAAGCATGCGAATAAACTATGATATCACTTTGGATTAGTTATGTGTGTTCAGTTCTACTCCGACAGTCTGACCCATGTGGCAAGAATCAAAATACAGCAATGGGTTCCAATAGTAATTCCGACATACCCATGCGTGCATGCAAACTTGTTAATCCAACATTACCCTAGGTATATATAGTTACGACATGAGCCATGTATATACCGAAAAAATATGATGTTGGACATGTCAGAGAGAGACTACCTCCGCCGGAATGTATTGAACTTCTTTTACACACAATTCAGCAGTTCCATTTTTCTCTTCATGCTCCAAAGCATCCCGAACCAGATTCGCCCATGTATCCTTTAATTCTTCAGTATTAGTGACAACAGTGACATCGATATCACCATCCGGTAAGTAAGTCTTCAGAGGGCCTGATCCGAAAGTAAAAACCTGAAGGAGGGAGAGGTCAATTTTATTTCAAGCACATATAATGCAGATAGAATATATTTGGAACACAGGGAAAAGGCAGCAAGTAGGAACAGGGAAGTGGCAAGAGGAAACAAGTCTATTTTCATTTTCCAAGAAACAAGAAACTATTTCAACACAGGGAAAAGGTACAAATGCTTGTTCTATGCCAGTAGGTAGGACAACCATATGGCAACTGAATTAGGACTAGAGAACAAGATTACTAAATATCTGCTCGACAGCGACCTTACACAGTCGCAGACTGCAATGCCACAAGCAAACCTAGCATAAACAACTCCTGATAAAGTTTGACCAAACTTTTACAAAGCAATTGCATTTTAGTACTGAATAATAGCAGAGCTGGGAGGGCCATGGCACAGTTTTGCTTCAGTTAAGCTCCGGCACTGCCCTGTAGGACACTAATCTGCATTACTTACTTGTGGAAGGAATCGATCCACTTGGAAGACATCATATACCTGGCAGGAAAGGCAGTTCCTGATTAGGCGCTGCACGTAGTTGAAGACAGCATGCCTCCGGCCCTCGGAGTAGGCGTCTGGCTGGATGCGCGCGATCAGCTCGGCGGTCCGGGACTCGGCGACGGCCCACCGCTCGGGGTCGAGCCGCCTTGTAACCCCCGCCGATGCATTGGGCAGGAGCCCGTTGGGCACCATCGCGATGCGTGTGCCAACCATTGCGGCGAGCAGATGCCCTAGCTTCCAACACAATGGGGGCTGGCCGCAGAACCCGTAATGGCAGCAGCAGCAGCCGGCGGCGGGGCCGAAGAAGCGCCCTTCAGCGCGAATCGAGATGAATCGGTGGGGATGCGGGCGACGGTCCAGTCCGGCCGCCGGCAGCGGCGGCGGCGGGGTTAGGGGAGAGGGGGCGCAGCGATGGCGACTAGCCGACTGTACTAAATCGTTATTTGCCACAGTCAACTTAAATAAAGGTCACTCCTCTACATTAAAAAAAAGGTCACTCCTCTGCGACAGAGATGGCAGGCTAGGTTTCCGCCGCCGCCGCTCACCCTGCCGCAGCCACCGCTCACCCGCCGCCGCCACCGCTCACCCGCCGCCGCCACTCACCCCTCCAGCTGACCTCGCAGCGACGCGCCTCACTCTCCTACTCGACCTCGTCCTCGCCGGATCTCCTGCTGATCACCCACCGCCGCCGATGCCTTCCCCTCCTTTGAAAAATCCGTCGCCGAAGCTTGCGTGCTTCCCCCTCTTTTTCGCGCTCGCCGTCGCGGCGACGCTCTGGTGCTTTGCCGGACACCACGCGACACTGGCACGCGTCCGCCCCGCGCCGCTCCCAGCCATGGCCGCCACAATCCGCGACGGGCAGAGAACCCTCGCGCTCCGCCTCGCCAAGCAGCTCGCGCCGCCGCCGGCAAGCGGCAACACCACCACCACCAAGCGCAACGTCGCCTTCTCTCCGGTGTCCATCCACGCGGCGCTGGCGCTCGTGGCCGCGGGGGCGCGCGGTGCCACGCTCGACCAGCTGCTTGCCTTCCTCGGGGCACCGTCAGCGGCCATCCTCACCGACTTCGGGCGTCGCACCGTCCACCGCGTCCTGGGCGATCGAGCGGCTTCCGGAGGGCCGCGCGTCCTCTTCAGCGGCGGCGTATGGGCCGACGCCTCGCGCGGCGGGCTCAACACGGCGTTCCGAGACGTCGCGGTTCAGTCCTACAAGTCTGAGGCCCGCACCGTGAGCTTCGCCAACGAGGTACGTATGTCAGTATTGCTAGTAGATTTTCCTTGTCTGTTGTTCATGCTCCAGAATTGAGTCTCTGAATCTCTGACAAATCGTCAAATCGATCATGATTTCTGAAGCCCGAAGAAGTAGCCAAGGCGATCAACGGCTGGGTAAAGAAGGCAACGAACAACATCATCGACTCCATCATCTCCGCCGACGACATCACCGCCGGCACCGACCTCGTGCTCGCCAATGCAGTTTACTTCAAGGCCAAATGGGAGATCCCGTTCGAATCAAGGGTCACGCGGCCCGGCTCGTTCCACCGGCTCGACGGCAGCCGTGTCGACGCACAGTTCATGTCCCGGACCATGTACGGCGCGGGCTACGCGTCGTGCTCGGACGGCTTCAAGGTCCTCAAGCTCCCCTACCAGGGTGGCCATGGCCGAGGCCACGCAGATGGCGACGCGGACGACACACACTACTCCATGTACCTCTTCCTCCCGGACGAGCGCCAGGGGATCGCCAACATGGTAGACGCGGTCACCGCGGGGCCAGACTACCTACACAGTGTCCTAAGCAAGACGGCGGCTAAGAGAGTTACGGTCACGCTGCCCAAATTCGAGATAAGCTTCGACCGGGACCTCGTCCACGACCTCCGTCTGCTGGGGCTCTCGCTGCCGTTCTCGCCGAAGTCGGCCGACCTGCGGGGCATCTTCGACAAGGAACACCCGACACATCTTAGCAAGCTTCTGCACAAAGCAGTCGTCAAGGTGAACGAAGAAGGGACGGAGGCCGCCGCGGTCACAGTGGGCATGATGATGGGAGCTGCGAGGGAGCCACCGGTCCAGTTCTTGGCCGACCATCCCTTCAGTTTCTTCATCATGGAGGAGCAGTCAGGGGTGGTCGTCTTCGCCGGCCATGTCCTTGATCCCACCAACTGATAACCATCGAGTTTCAGGCATTGGCTATTTGCTTATATTCTAGTACCATCTTCTTGTGCTAGCTAGCTGCTTAATTTTCAGTTTCATGTACTGTACCGTGTGAACCAAACCATTACATCATGATGGTTGGATATATCCTTGAGGATTGGAAAACTACGGCATTTCAGCTTCATGTATCAGTCATTATGGTTCAGTGTAGCAGCAGTAATATTCTTGGTGTTGTTCATCCTCTGCAGGGAAGGGTAAATTTTCCCAGGATTGATATCTGTATATTCGCAATGTTAATCTTAGCTGGTGTCCTTTTCCACGATTTTTTCTCAGATAACGTATCTGTATGTATATTGACAATTCCACAAAGAAGGATATTTCCTCAGCATTCATAAGCGTATGTGTATATTCACAATGTTCTCAGCTAGTGTCCTCTCATCTAAGTATGTTTTTTTTCTCAAAATATAGCCTCACTATTTTTAATCCGGATTATTTCTTTCCTAGGGAACAACACAAGTGTTTGACCATGGTTCCATATATTTTTGAAGATTTGATTTGGAATATTTTACGGTAGGTATTGCTTCACGTTCAAAAATGGACATGCTGGATAAACTGGTGTTCATTTGCATGGACAGAGTAGGCTTAACATTGCTCCAAACTGTCACTACTTGGAATCTTGTAAAACGAACACTTTCCATTTCCTTTGCCACATTGCATTTGATTGGTAATTTTCTGGTTCTGGATCTATCAAGTACTGCTGTGATTTGTATGCTGTTCCTCTGCATAAATAGTTGATAACTGTTACCTTAACAAGCTTCAAACATCCTTTATTTATCAGTACACTTGTTTAGAAGAACCATTCGAAAATGAACGAATCCTTGAAACCATTCTAAGACTGATGAGATCTAAAAATGAACAAATTCTCGAAAGCATTCGTTCAGGTAAGTTCACTCAATTCATCAGTACATTTGTTGAGAAGAATCATTCCTTGAGAAGTACAGCTCAGGATCTGATAAATACTCCGTAAATGCAAGTTTTGACACTAGAGTTTGTCTACGCCATGACTTACCTTATTCTGATGTCTGTCTTAGATTGCATAGATGTGGTTTTTAACAAACTGAAATTTATGCTTCTTGGATTGTAGTTCTCACTGGTTAATTTTCATTTACATAGATGTGGTTTTAACTTGTTGACGTTTCACAGGCCGTTGGCAAGGACGTGAGGAGAGTGGAGCATGTAGACCATTCTAGGAAGTCCGCAGAGCAGGCAGTGAAGGTGAGGATTTTCTACTTGTGTATCTCCCACCTGATGTTTCTAATAACGTCTTATCGGGCAGTCAAGCTAGGTGTTGACAGAACCGATATTTTAGCTAGCAATAGGCTTCTACTCCTTGCATAACTACTGAAACTTTGCTCAAGTGAGGTGGCAGCTCACAAGAAGAATTGGAGTACAAAAATGTCCTGTTTGTATTAGTTGGCAGATGTATCAGCTCCTGACTTTCGGTTACTCATGCAACATAGCATCTTGTTTCATATAAGTGCAAGAGATAGTGCTTATTCTCACCTCTAAGTTGCCAAATCTTCTCCCTTTCTGGGTACTCTTGGAGCTTAAAGTGTACGCCACAGAATTGGATGTTGATCTTGTCAGGAAAGCTGCTCGTGCTATTGGAAGATGTGTAATTAAATTGGACAGAGCTTCTGAAAGGTGCATCAGTGTTTTTCTGCTTCAGCTGATTGAGATAAAGCTTAATTATGTAGATGGATATAAGATGGTTTCCTAGTTGGCAGGATGCTACTGAAGTGTAGATAGAAGTGTAGGGTTCAGGTTTAGGACTTAGTCGAAAAATGTCATGTTCATTTGTATGTGCCGTGGCACAGTTGTAATTGCTGGGATCATGTATCTAAGTATTCATGCTTGTAACTATCATGGTTGTATAAAGCTTGTAAGGAGCTTCATTTATATATAAAGTTTGTAAATTTATGAGTTGTATAACTCTTGTAAATTACATTTGAATTTGAGTTGAAACAAAATGATTTCCATTATTATTATTGTTTTACTTATTAATTGTTGGTTATTTCTGATGTGTAAGCGTGTGATTATTAAGATTTAGTTTTGTGTATGCACTAACAGTATAACCAATCTCCCGCCACACACTTGCGGACAGATTCAGTCATCCTTGGTCGCTTCCTTTGACGGTTTGGTGCTTTCGTTAGCATTAAGTGCTTCAAAATAATATTATTTGAGCACGACAATGGTTGGCATTCCCCCTTGATATTATTGTAGGAAAAACTTGCGTTTGATTGTTTCTGTATCGGTGCTTAATTAGAGCATTATTCCTTGTGTAAGCAAAAGTCAGGTAAAACTAAAACTGCAGCACGTGAGTGTCATGCTGAGGGATCAGCAAATGTATGTATACTCCTTCAACACCACACATACATCAGGTTTGACTAAATAGACTACTCTAACGACCCTAAAGAGAACCACCAGCCTTGCAAAACTTGACGCCACAAACAGCCGAGATCTAGTTGAACAGACAAACAGAGGACACCAAAGCAAAGCCAACACGATCGACAAGAAGCCCCTTCAGAATCCCGGTCCTGTAGTGTAGGGACGCCAGGAATCATATCAGTGCTACCCATTCCTTCAGCAGTCTTAGATCATGTCCATCGCTGTGTCATCCCAGCTTGCGTCAAAATTGGCGCCGGTTGTGTTCCGGCCCCCATTCGCAACAATCCGCACTCCTCGCGTCGGGTGGTGGTACTTCTGTCGGACCGGGCTGGATAGGGTGTCCAAGAACATGGCGGTGCTCTTCGAGTGCTCGCCGCTGTTGCTGTTGCCCCGAGAACCGGCCAACTGTTGGTGGTAGCTCGGGTTGGCAAACTGCCCTGCACTTTGAGGGTACTCCTGTGGGTGTGGCAGCCTGTGCATCGCTACTGCCTCCATAGTCCATCTCATGCTGCAAAACAATGTTGGAAAAACATATGAGATTTCATAAATATTATACGACGTACCTGCCTACACCCATGTATTCATGTATGTATGTAATTCAAGTTATATTTAAACTGGACATCGACTGACTCAAGTAGAGATTAAAATGATAGTTTGGTAGATAACTGAATTCATTCGGATGTTGTTTACATGTATGTGAGCCATGATGTCGGCTACCGTCAACCTCGAATCCTCCGTGTGCTTTCTCTGCATCCACTGGGAGAGCTTCTCCTGCATCGACGACAAACGCGAGGACCCGTTAAGTACAACAGGTTGAAGGCAGAGTTCAGTTCAGTGAGGTAACAGGACAGAGCTCAGACAACATTGACGACTGAATTCAGACGTGGACAGTGCATATTCTTCAGACTATGCTAAGCTCTTCGGTAGGACAATTCAAGTTATTTTGGTGACAGTCTGGATGAGCAATTTACAATACGAATCTAGCACTCTGATTTAAAATCACTCGATAAATCAAGAGAGGGTGGAGTATGGACGAGGGCGTGGAGCTCGCCGGCGCGGAAGGCGCCGTGCTTGTGGAGCGCCACGGACTGGGAGTAGAGGTGGGAGAGCGAGTTGGCGGCGCCGCAGAAGGCCGAGTAGAGCGCGCGGTCCGCCTCGTCCGTCCCATCCGCCGCCTTCGACTTCCTCTTCCGAGCCAGCGCTGCCGCCGCCGCGGTCTCCGCCATCGCCACCGTCAAGCAAGAACCCTAGTAGGCTGACTGCTCCAAGCCTCTCTGACTATCCTTGGCTAGTCCTGAAAATATGAATAGTACAGTACTACTCACTCCGTATCAAAATATAAGATGTTTTAACATTTTCTCTTTCCATCCGTATGTAAACATGTTTTAGTGTAAGATTCGTTTGAACCTTGCACTAAAATATGTCTAGATACGGATGGAAAGAGAAATACTAAAACATTTTATATTTTGATACAAAGGGAGTAGCACATAGCACAAAATTACACCTTGTTTGGCTTCCCAAAAAGAGAGTAGCACAATGCCCGTGCGTTGCTACGGAAAAAGGCGAGACATCGTAGAATTTTACCTCCTAAAAACATCACTTATGCATTTAGCCCCTCAGCCATATCCATCCACCTCCTCACTCCTATTCTGAGCGGCGGAGACCGACGGGAGGTGAGGCAGCAGCCAGCAGGATATCCCGAGGCGACCACCCTACTCCAGATCTAGGATTACTTTGTTTAGCTGAATGCCCGTGTGTTACAACATGATCTTAAAAAAATCATCATCGTCATTCATGTCGCACGTGTAAACTTAAAATGCACACAATTATTAAGCCAAGCCTCCTTGTCAAACTTCTCACTCTAGATCTTCTCATCTATGCCACCTCCTTCTCGGCGTGGCGCCTTTTATCCAGCGTCCTAACAGAATACATCCCCGATTCCATCGTGCCGGAGGGCCACTCCCTCGACGGTGAGCACAACGCGGTGGTCGTTGGTGTGGCATGGTGTGCGACGCGGGATCGAGCATCCCATTGCCATGTTTTCCCGTCATTTTTCATGGTAGCAAACTTACAAGGCGTGCACTCGATTACTGCAGATCTCGCTGCTGCTAGTCGGATCTCTTATGCCGGCGCGTCAGGGTTTTGACATTTTCCCTTTTAATTAAAACCAGCAGGCTTTAGGCAATTTAAAAGAGCCTGACAGGGGAGACTGACAGGGGAGCCCCACTGTCAGGGTTTTGACATTTTCCCTTTTAATTAAAACCAGCAGGCTTTAGGCAATTTAAAAGAGCCATTTAAACATTTTTAGAAATTATGCAAAAATTCCAATAGGCTCCATTTAGCCCTTAGGTGCTCCACAAAAATTGGTGAGGCAAATAAAAATGTTTTGCACCATATTTGTTCTTGGAGTTTAAATAGGGCATTTTTGATAACTTCCAAAATAGATTCATTTGGAGCATTTAGGCATTTCAATAAATAGTGAAAATATTCATGGAGACTCTCACAATTATATCGAAGCTCCCCATGATTTTAGTTTGAATTTTTGGAAAACTCAACTTGGTTCCAAAAATAGAGTTTGTAATGACCCAAATTGAATTCTCAATTTTATATCTTTGCTTGTCAATAGAAGAATTTTTGGCAATTGGTTATAAAAGTAATTTGGAACTTCCTGACCAATTTGGAAATTCAAATTAATTTGGTTTGGCCATTTTGGGCAATGCATGTAGTTTGGAAATTTAGGAAGGGTTTTGGCTTCCTTTGTTTTAACTTCCAAGTGTTGCTTTATTTTAGTTTAGCAAATTTTAGATGGATGCCATGATGCAATGCAACACAAAAAGCGAAAATTTGTCCCATATTTTAGGGTACTAATCTGGGGCTGTTACAAGTTTTTTTTGGTTGCGATGAAGACTCTAGGCACAGGTTTTCTGTGTGTCAGGTGTTGGGGACTTGCAGCATCGACCTTGGCAAGAGGGGGTGACAACAAAAGTGGACTGCATTCTGGTGGTACTAAGTACCAAGCCGTGATGTTCAGGGTGAAGGTCTGGCCTTCATTGGTTGTACTTGGCAATGGCCTTGCTGAAGGCATTGTTTTGGAGAACCTCTTTTGCGATCCGGGTTTCGTATGGTGGTGGTTAGAGTGTTGCTGTTCTGAGTGTTTCATCACTCCGACGGGGTCTTTGTTTTAATTTTCTCTCCTTTTTATTTTTTTCTTAGCTGTGTGCATCCTTGGTGTCTTTCGATATATTGTTGATGCAGAGGCTGGGTGTAATTGGTATCTCTGTGATATAAATATATTCCCTTTATCAAGAAAAAAATACACTCTTTACATTAAATACATTTTAAAAGTATTTTGAGATGTTAAAGAAAATCGTAAACATGTTTGCGTATAGATCTTAACATCATATGTGTTCATAAAGTCGTTTCACGAAAAACCGACAGTTTTCGTGACATGAGTAAAAAAGTAAAATTTCATGCTAAAATAAGTCTTTCCACGAGATTTTTTTAATATTTTTTGCACGAATCGCTAAAAGTGTCAGTTTTTCTCGAAACAGCTTTACAAACAACTAAGATGTGAAGACCTCATATCAATTTTTATCTATTATTATTTTGACATTTTAAAATTTACTTTTTAAATCCCTGGACTTATATGCACCCGGAAGCCAAATCGGAGTTGGTTTGTGCTACAGATGGGAATGGGTACCCATTACCTACCTACCCTGCGAGTTTTTATTCTGTTGGGTGATTTGGAATAAAGTTTTTACCCATGGGTATGTAAATGGTAAAAAAGTGTGTACCTAGTGGGTATAGTGGGTGCGGGCGTGGTATAGCAGAATCCATACCCACATACCAACGTACCCGCTTTATTTTGCATATGACTTGTGAGTTCTCTAGAAAAATATTTTTCAAAATTTAATACATAAAGTAAATGAGTCAAGTGCTAAATTTACAATCAATTTAGTTTAACCCTACAACCAACTAGGTTTTACTTTATCCGACCCCACTGCCAGGTCAGCCACTTCTAGGTCAACTCACGACACGACACCCCGCCAAGTTGCCCACGACTCCTGTCTCTTGCATGGTTGCACCATAGACGTCCCGACGCCCCACATGATCGATCTCATCTCCCAGGGCCGAATTAGTGAATAAATGATCTACATGTCATTGTTTTTCTTATATGTTATGTTGTTAATATTACCTCATTGAGTTGTTGGGTGGGTTTACCCATGGGTTTATAATACCCGACGAGTGCGGGTATGTTATAAAATCTATACCAGGTGCGGGTACGGGTGTGAGTGAGGGTAAGATACGTAGAACGCGGGTGCGGATTTGATTAATCTATACCCATACCCAATGGGACGGGTGTCATCGGTAGTTTGTGCGTGTGATCCGGTGGTAAAGCAGATGTTCCTATTGGTTTTTTCTTTGGGATTAAGTATATATTTCACCTTCAAATCTATTGGATGGGAGCAATTTCACCCTAAACTCAAAATTGGTATGATTTAAATCCTGAAATCCTCGATACCGTCTAAATCACCTCCTATGGTGGTTTTGAAGAGTTTGAGTGGTTTTTTGCGCTGATGTGGCGCATTGGTGGCGCTGACGTAGCTAAGCTTGATACCCGAAACAAAGACGGCGGACGCACACGCAGCACGTACGTGCAGATGTGGACGAGACCGATCAACGAGATGTACATGTGCGGTTTGCCAAATGAAGTTGGCTTACCTCGACGCAGAATTCGCGCTCGCCCTGGCGCCGAAGGTCCAGCTGCAACCGCTTGACGGCGGCCGGGGTGCCATCGCCGAGCCAGCCACGGAAGACCACGCCGAAGGCGCCACGGCCCAGCACGTTGCGCTCGCTGAACCTGTCCGTGGCGCGCTCCAGCTCCCTGTACGTGAACACCTGTGCCGCGCCCCGGCTGATCCGCGGGTGCACCGCCACGAGCCCTAGCCCCAGCACGCTAGCTTACCGGCGCTGGCGTAGCACCTGGCATTGTGGCTGCCGCAGCTGGACGCGGGCGCGCCCGGCTTGTCGCCGTCGATGCTGCCCCCGGCGGGGCTCACGAGCCTGAGCTTCGCCAACGGGTGAGCACCAGGATGAGCGCCATGTCGATGAGCAACAGCAGCCCAATTGCCAGCGCCGAGAGCGGCAGGATGGCGAACAGAGGGTTCGGGCGACGACCGTCTTCGCTGCGGAGGGCACAGACCACGGGGGCTCCGAAGTCGTCTTCCTCCCGGGTCGCCTCCCTCTAGGCGGCTCCGGAGGCGACCGCCCCCAAACCCTAGCAGCCACCCACCATCCCAGCCCCCTACCGCCGCTGCTGGCGGCGGTGGCGGCGCCCATCCCGTCCTTGACGGTGGGCAGATGAGGTGTCTCGCGGCGACGGCTCACGGAGGCGGTGAGACGTAGGCGGCGGGCACGGTGTGGCGCGGTCATCCGGCTGGCGCCTGAGTTCTCTTGGCGGCGCGGCGGCGTCGAGGCGGTGAGGCACTGCCGGTGCCTCTCCTCCGTCTTGGCGGAAGGGATCGGGCGTTCTGATCTTGGTCCCAGATCCAATCTGTGCTACGGGATCCAACTCGGGCCGGCGATCTGGCGGTGGCTTTGTCCACGCCGATTAGCTGTGCCTTGGTTGACTTCCTCCATTGCCGCCGTTCCTGTTGGGAGTGGCCTTGCGGCGTCGGGGTTTGCGAGGCTGAAGTATAATGGCGGTGATCCTTGGTTCTTATTCGCGGCGAGATGAACATCTACCGGATGTTTGGTCCCAATCGATCTGGCTGGACAGTCGTGTTTCGGAAGGCTCCGCCGACGAACTCCACTGGGCGACTCATGCCTGGAGATTGCTGGATCGGATGGTATTCGATCGTGCGCACCCGTGTTTTTTCTCTGACCGTTTGGTTGCAGAGGGAGCGCTTCGAAGCTCTGCTGGCTGTTAATATCATGGAGCACGCTTTCTCGTTCCGTGGTGCTGGCGGATAATGATGTGGAAGGCGAGATCTCAGGACTGGCAATGGTGGTTCGAATCTTTCTGGCGAAGAGGAATTGGCTTGGTGTTTCATGACTTGGAGCAGCGGCACATAAGTGGGGGCGACAACATACGTGAAGTCCAAAGTTCTACCTTTCAGGGTGAAAATCCAAGATTTGGCCTTAATTGGTTGTGCCTGACAGTGGTCTTGTTGGAGACATTGTTTTGAGAGTGAAGACTATCTTCAGGGTGAAAACCCAAGGTCTGATCTTAATTGGTTGTGCCTGGCACTGTTCTTTTTGAAGGCGTTGCTTTTGAAGAATTGGACTTCAGGTGTTGTTTTGGTGGTGGTTGTGCCGCCGGAAGGACTGTAACTCCGTAGCGGGACTTTTCTTTTTATTTCTTCTTCTTATTGTCTTTTGGCTGTGTGCATCCATAATGACTTTGGTTATTACGTTGTTGCAGAGGCTGGGTGCAATTTATATGTCCGCGATATTAATATACACTCTTTATATTAAAAAAAAGACCTAGGGGGGGGGCATCGGCCAAGGCGCGACGAGCGTGTCAGCAGTGACGTCACCGCCGAGAGAGAGGAGAAGGAAGCGGCGGAGAGGGCGGAACGCTGACACGTCTGCCATCTCGAGTCGAGGATGGCCGGTTAGCAGCTGGAGGAAGTAGTGGCCGCCGCGGTGATCACCTTGGCTTTGGTCTCCTCGTCGACGATATCGGCTTTGAACTTGAGAAATCCCAAACATGTCAACCAACCCCCTGCACATAAGCCAGCAGTCAACGCCGCGAATTTCAGCAAATATTTGAAGTGAGAGAATCAGGAGTTAGGAGCACCTCACCTGGATGAGGATCTGCGTGACGCTGAGCTTGCCGTAGGCGAGCACGCCCTTCTCCGTCTGCACGTTCTCCAGCCACAGCTTGAACAGCGCGGAATCCACCGCCTTCCGCCTCCGGGAAGCCCGTGGCTGCCACCACGCGGACAGGTCCCACCGCGCCACGGTGGTGCTCAGCTGAGGCGCTGCCGCATCTGCCGTGAGAGGAGGGCTCTCCCTCCTTGGAAGAAAGTCTATCTACAGCTAAAGGCCGGCGATGGCGGCCTATCCGACGACCGAGCAGCAGCAGCGGGATGGGTCAAAGTCCAACCTCCGCCGGCCGCCTCGAGATCCGTACCCCGCCAGCCCGACCAGCTCACTCACCCACCTCCCCACCCGTCATCCCCTCCTTTCTCTTTGTATTTTTTATTTATTTCCCGCTTTTACTTTTTCTCCATCACCACTAATTTCTCCTCTCCCCTTCCGCCATTCTCCCCGAGCTCGCCCCGCCTCCCTCGAGCTTCCCCGGCGCGGCGACCAGGAGGCCTCGCTCGATCGGGGTTTGGCTCCCCCTACTCTTCAAGGTACGGCGATCCTGATCCCCCCCCCCCCCCCCCCCTCTTCCCTGCTAACTTTCTCTAGACTAGACTCTCCTCTCCGACTCCGATTCCGTTCCGGTCCGGCCGGGATCCGTCTTGCATGTCCCCGTCGGTCCGGCCGTCCGGGCAACGCGGCCACGCGTTGTCCTGCTAGTCACCGCGGGATCGCTCTCGGCTCATGCCCCATGGCGGCGCCTAGGCTAGATCTGCGTCCGCGTTCGCCCGCGGATGTTTTGTTCCCCATTCCACTTGCTGCGTGCGTAGGAGTGATCCTGGTTAGTAGGTTTTTTTACGGCCTCCACATCTATTCTCCGGTGCGTGCTCCGGGTTCAGATTCACCCAGTGGCACAGCTGTTATCTTAGGCTGTTGTGGCCAGAGCCAGATAGATAATAATACTCTACTGAGGTAGGTCATGTGTCTAGCGCTGGGATCATGGTTGTGTAATTTGTGAGGCATTTCATTCTTGGCGCTCATATCATATGGTGTGATGTCTTGGTGACTAGTAGTACATGGTTTGTTCAGATTCACAGTTATTAGCCAACTGCAGGTCAGGTAGGTGCAACACTTGTGGCTCATGGCCTGGAACCCAGTACAATATCAGCTGCAGGCTAGCTACTAAAAATTATCCGCGCTTCTTGGCTTGTATCTGCCTGGATGGAAATGGGGGGCTCGCCAGCAAGGCACACCGACCATCACCTTATACTAGTTAAAATGGATCTTGTGCCTGCTAGTGCTACAAGTCCAATTGTAGCAACCAATGGATATGCACTTGTGTATCTGTTTGTGCTTCAACTTCTTATGCTACAAAATCTCTCCAAATCAACTTATGGCTTGATCAGTTCAAACATCTTGCAGCGGAAGATACTCCTGTGACTGTGGTTCTATAGGCTGCGCTGTCGGGGAGCCGCTTGGGTTGCTGAACCCACACGTGCGGGAAGGGACTTTGTCAGATCAGAAAATTCGAAATAAGGTACAAACCCAAATCTTCTATGTACCTTGTTATAGTCTGATAACAGACTGATGTTAGTACCATGTTGGCTCTCACTCTAGTGACCAAAAGACACCAGCATGAAAGAAGCATGTTTCCCCCTATCTTGTAAGGTTATACCTGTTTATGTATCTATTTATATGTAGACTAATCACACACTTTAAACGTTAGTTGGAAACAGTTCAAACACTGATTTTTTTATTTAGTTTTTAAAAGGAAAAATCAACCCAAACTCCATCATCTCTTTCTTCCCGTACCTTCGTTTCCTGTTTCTTTCATCTGCTGGCCACCGACCTACCAACCCAATTCTGATCTTATGCTCTAAATCTCTCAGTATCTATTGACGTCCCCTTCTCCTCACCGCAACATCATGCTCCATCTGTCTCCACCCTGCCCGCAATCTTTGTCCTTTGGGTTTTGACGTACGAGCTTGTTTTCATCCTGTGATTTATTGAACCCCACTGACATTTATGGGCTTGAAACCTTCGGGTTCAGATTCAGCCATTCTGGACTTGTGGTGAGAGCTGGTCAGGATAATACTCTACTGAGATTGTGTGTCTAGTTGCTGTGATTACGTTCAAACTGAGGCGTTTCATTCTTCGTATGTTGTGAATTCATCATGTTCTGGTGACTAGGTGGTTGGTTCAGATAGACAGCCAGTATGTGCAATCATGGTCGGTGCAGAACCCAGTATATTACTATATTATATCAGCTGCAGGTTAGCTAGCAAACAATAGCTGCAGTTCTCTAGTATTTGGTTGCATGAAAATGTGTTCTTCAGCACTTAGTTGGGGAGATATCTCAGTGAAAAGATTGGTTCCTTAACTTGAGTGCACTTGGTGGAATTGCTTACGGAAGTCCACCGATCACATAACTTATAACTAGAATGGTTCCCTGTGCTCGTTACCTACTACAAATCGGCAAGTCCAACTGGTAGAACCAGCTAGTCTACCAGGTCTAGGGCGTAGATTGTAAGGGGAAGAGGGAGTTGTGTGCGGGTGGAGGCGAGGACGCCGGCGGCAGGGCGCCGTCGTGAGAGAGGGAGAGGCGGCGCAGGAGAGGAGGCGGCGCTAGGGCTGGAAGACCGACTCCTTCAGGAGTTGGCAATAATGAGATTATTATTGCTTGCTTTTCCACGTACGATTACAACCAGCATTTATAGGCTAAAGAGATTAAGGATAAATGGGCTAAGCCCCTAATTAGGCCCACGATTGGGCCCCCTCCTGGTATATGACAGGCCGGTCATAACACCAACAGTAGAAATTGCATGGTACCAATGTATATATAAGTTGTATCAGTCTGTGGTTGAATTTCTGTGTCTTATGCTACAAAAATTTACATGGCTTTCCAAATAAAATTTTGGCTTCATTAGTTCCAACAGCTTATTCATCTTGCAGCTGAGGAGGCTCCTGCGACTGTGGTTCTGTTGTACAAACTCTCAGTGCAAGTGCTGGCGAGGAGCCACATAAGTCGCTGAAAGAAGTGCAAGCCTTGGAAGTTGGTAAAAATTCAGTGGACTGACAGGAGTAGGGAGGAACATTTTGAGATCAGATAATTCAAAACAAGGTACAAACTCCAATTTCTACGCACCTTGTTATAGCCACATAACAGATTCATGTTAGTAACTGGTAAAATACCATGTTGACTTTCAGCGTAAGACCAAAGGGAGACCAGCTGTTTATGCACATATTTATATATAGACTGATTACACACTTGAAATGTTTATTGGGAACAATTAATACACTGAAACATTTCTTATTCTGTTAAAAATAAAGGAAAATCACAGACTTACTCCATTATCTCTTTCTTCCAATACCTTTGTTTCCTCTTCACCTGGTGACCACCGACCTACCAACCCAAGTCTAACTCAACGCGGCTCTTAATCTCTCGGCCTCTAGTATACTGCCGCCTTCCCTACAGCTGCTGCCATGATGTACCTTACACCCTGCTACCGCTGAGTCTCACTCCTGCCCTACCCCCCTTGCCAGCAAACACCCCTGCCTCTCACGCGCTTTGCCGCCATCGCTGTTCCCCCTTTTCCTCATCACATTTCCTGCTTACTCCACCCAGTCCACAATCTTTGGCCATTTGGTTTTGAGGTATGAGCATGTTATCATCCAGTGGTTAGTTAAACCTCACTAACGTCCACAATTTCTCCGTGTACAGGGCCGTTTTTCACTCTTTCTGATACACTGGTAGGATCTTGGCTATATATGCCTCTTAACTATAGAGCTGAACTTCTGTATGCTCACCTAGGATGTTACTGGGGTTCAGATGCAGACATTGTAGACTTGTGGTGCTAGTCAATCAAGATAAATACATGTGTAGCCCTAAGATAATGTCCATCTTGATGCATTTCTTTCTTGGTTGGATCCATGATGTTTTGGTCACTATATAACTGGTTCAGGTAGACCGTCAACTGTAGGTGCAGTTATGGCTGGCAGGAAACTTAGTAACTCCATTGTGGTTCTCTCTTTGCCTGGATGAAAATTTGCTGGTCAGCAACATTATTTACTCGGGGAGAGATCTGAACCAAATGATAAGTTCCTCAATCGCGTACTTGATTAAATTTGTTCACTGTCACGCCTCCCATAACCTGACTAGAATGGTTCCCTTCTTAGCTTACCGGCTAGAAATTCAACAAAACCACATGATGGAGCTAATGTATAGTTGTATGAAAATATCGATGAGTAGTTAATCTTATGCATGCCTTATGTTACAAAGTTGACAACATCTTATTAATGAATTAATGGTCTGATTAGTTCCAAATGAATTAATGGCCTGACTAGTTCCAACATCTTTTCTTCTTGCAGCATGTTATAGTAGCAGTTGACGATATTCTGCTGCGCTTGTTACTACACTGTTTTGGTGGTCTGGTGGTCTTGATTGAGCTGTCTGTAAGATTCAGTTCAAGGTGTCTGGATGAGAAGCTGAAATGCTACTGGCTGTGGAGGGAGGAGGCTTTTTCTCATCATCCGCATCAGGATACAGCCATGGCCTTGCGCTTTTGTTGCTCGGACGGAAAACTGAAGAGCAGCCTGTCAAGGCATCGCCCTGGAATCACTATCGTCTAGTCGACCGGGATGCCGGACATGGTGGGCAGGTGGCTTCAACTAAAGACGACGTGCCTGGTAAATGTGCTTCCTTTACCTGCTTTGGCTGCGCACCTGCTAGGCTTGAGGGCGCATCACCTCCAAAACTGAGTTCAAGTAACACACCTCAGAAATTATCCAGTTTGACAAGCAGGAATGGAACAAGTAATGGCTGTTCCATCAATGGAAGTGGGAAAAAAGGTTGTCTTAAGAGTAACTCGAAAAGGGACTCCTCTGACCGGGGTTCTATAGTAAGTGATTGCGAGGAGCCGCGGGAGTCGCTGGAAGAGGTGCAAACCTTGAAAGCTGGTATGGAGCGGAGGAAAGTTCACTGGACTGACAGATGTGGGAAGGAACTTTTCGAGATCAGAGAATTCGAAACAAGGTACCGTCTCTAGTCTGTACAAACTATGTTTGGGATTGCATCTCATTGTTAGCAATTGCTAGCCACTAAAAGATGCCAGCACAAACTCAAAGAAGCCCCGGGATGATCTTGAGTGTTCCAGCTTCAGTCTTAACACCATGTTTTCTTTGTGATCGTATCTTTTGGTTGAATGATCCGTTGTTTTAGTTCTTACTAAAATGAGTCTCACCCGTTTCTTATGGGTACCCAGTGTGAATTTTCTGGCATCTTTGTTTTGTTTTATCTCTTGTTTATGCACATGTGGAATTTACCCCCAAGTTATCTGATTGCTGAAGCTATGTTTCAACAGCGATGAAGGCCTGTCAGACGATGAAGGGGGGAACGAGGGTTTCAGGAAATGCGAGTGCGTGATCCAGTAGCTCTCTGGTTGGTCTGGTAGACACAAGGTTTCATGCGTGTTTTAGGCTTACAATTTTGTCAGGGTTGACGTCTCCATTCCCTACCTGTGCTCATTTCTTTTCTTCCCCTGTTGGGGTTGGCCTACCGGTGTACCATATGTAACTTTACCATTCTTTTTCTTTTTTCATTCACAATGACACATAGATGCTGATTTCCATGTCTCGGTTTTATACACTGTGGATGAAAGAAAGGTGCAACTGATCTGTGTTGACCTGTTACAATGATGTTGAAACTTCATCGACATGCCGTGACCTTCGTATCACTGGTCTATGATTTAATTTCATTTACAAGTGAAACAACATGCATATGGCCTGGAATGTAATAGCTTGCATGCATTGACCGAGGAGGAAAATGTTACTCCTACGGAGTACATGGAAAAGTCCAGGTACGACCGGCTGTCTTATAGTCACAAAAAAAAGGTAACACTGCCTGACAAACATCCATCCAAAAGAAAATACACAATCCTTTGCATATAGGCTAAGTAATAATTAGTAGTAATATCTCATCCAGGAATAGCAAACCATATTTGGAACGCCCATACATACATACCAGAAATAGCAGCGTTATCGATGCATACATACACAGGAGATATACCGTAGTTAATCCGTGCTAAACATTTTGGTTACTCTGTCTATATAAAAAAGCACCGTGGGTAATGGACAAACACTGCATTCCAACGCGCAACAAATCAGAAGACTACCACTAAAGTACACAGAGAGAGAGAAGAAAGAAGAGAGGAAGCACAATGCTGAAGATGAACGCCCTATGCTTGGGTGCTCTGGTGATCATGGCGACGCTCCTCGTCTCATCAGAAGGACAACGTTTCCCAAAACTGAGTAAGTGCATCGTACGTATATGCATCCCTCCGGCAACTTTAGTAGTATGTCATGCATTTCTCATGCATAAATATATGTCTAGCAATGTTAAGCTCAATGATCATGATTGATTGATGGCATATTTGTGGTTGTGCACATGTGTCGGCATGCAGTTGGATGTTTCGAGGCGCACCAGAACTGCTTCGACGACGACTGCACGAAACGGTGCATCAACGCCAACTTCGGGGTACGCATTAGAGGGATCTGCGAGGCCGACCCCAACCCGAACCCGTACAACGCGATCGACTGCTGCTGCTTCGTGAGATGATTACATCCATGCATGCCACCTCAGTGGTACCTGCACGCACGTGTTTCAGATGATTTGAAAGTTGTAGCTTTGTTCTAAGTCAATTTTCTCTATGCTTGACCAAGTCTATGTAGCAAAAGTACGCCGCCGCTAATGTCTACGACATCAATCAAACAGATAAAGGGCAATAACATATTTTTGGATGTTCCTATATTCAAATAGTTCCTATATCATCGACCTACCAACACTGTCTTGATCCACTGGAACAACTTAACAAAATAGATGGCATCCATTAGATGTATTATCGACATTGATCGCACAAGTTAGGTTTAGCCACGTGTGAGGGTAGACCCGATGTTTTTTCTTTTTCCTTCCGAGGAACACATGCCACTCTATTCAATCACGTCGTTGTGAAGGATACAAGTGACTTTCGAAGGATTTAAAAGGCAAATGCTAGATTAATTTGGCAAGCGAGACAGGGGGCTTCAAAGTTTGCTCCTCTCTTGATGCAAAAACAATGGTAGGTGCTCGTCTTATTTGAAAACAATTCGGGGTTTTAAGTAAAAACTATGCTAGTTGCATATATAGATCCAGCCGTGGCCGTGTGGGGTTTCTTGCTTTGTGAGTAGTTCGGTTTGGTTGCTGTGTATCGGTTTTCGTCCAGTTTTACATAAATTAACTGGGTAATTCTCTTTTTATTAATTAATAGATTGGGAAAAATCTCTCGCTCCCGTTTCAGAAAAAAAAAAACCTATCTCGGGCATGCAGGGGTGTATAGCAGCAGCAATCGATGCATTCGAGAGCACTGTTTAATTTCGTAGAGGAGGGTCGATAAGCATCAACGACATCATCATTTAAGTAACTGTAAACATTGAGATATGCAACAACAACACAGTACACGATCATCACCGACCGGCACGATTCATCATTCAAGTAAGTATATAAAAACAATGAGATGTGTAACAAGTAACAACACCACATGGGAACTGATCCAGAGGCAACAAGAACACGGATCGGCAGCAGAACAAGAGGCGAAAACGAACAGAGGGGGCTCGACCGATTCCATCTACGGGCAGACGGCTTTACTGATGCAGGGGATCTCTGTCCCGAAGTTCTTCACAGCCGCAGCGACAGTCTTCTTGATCTCGCAGAGGCAGTCCTTGTCGACGCTGCAGCACTCCTGGATGTCGAAGGGGTCGGCCGAGTCAGCCGCTTCTTCACATCTCTCATGGGCCAAGCGATCGCACGTCTGAGCAGCGGACGCCACCACCAGCAGGAGCAGGAGCAGCAGCGCCGCCGCCGCCGGCAGCAGGGTCGTCTTCTTCGCGGCGGCCATTACTTCCTCGACTAGCTAGATCGGCTACTTGTTTTTTGTATGTGATTGATGCCCTTGTTGGCAGTCTTCTCCTCCTTATATATAGCGCATGCTGCCGTGTATTGGATCATAGAAATGCACCAAAGTGATCAGCACGTACGTTCACCACACAGTCTCTGTCTCTCTCTCGCCTGCCACGAGCTGGATTAATATATCAACCATCGAGAAGATCTGCTCCCTCGTAATCTCGTTGAATATCGCCTCCGGCTAGCTGTCCGACCCACAGCCACACACGTCGATGAATCAACTACTACAATTTTAGGAGAGTTAGAAAATAGATATGGCGCGGATCTATTTTAGTACAATTTTATCCGGATTAATCAGCGTTGAATTTGTGTTTGGGCTCGACTACCCCAATAAAAGCAATGAAGATAAGATAAGAGGATCAACACCAACATCGCTCGTGGTAAAAAAGAAAACTATATATATAGCGTGGTGCGTAGAGAAGGTGATGGGAAGTAAGCTTTGAGAACAATCCTTATTTTATAGAAGGAAGATTGCAAACTCGTCTTTATTCTTATTTTACATGTAAGTAAGAAAAGTCAGTATCTAATGGCCGGCTGTCCCACGGATGATTTGATTTCTTGTCCAAATTATGGGCCTACTGCAACTTTGACAACACTACGAACGTCAGCGGAAGTCCCCAGAACGCGACTCCAGCAACGAACCCAGCCATAATCTTAGCATTCTGCTCTTCCAACGCTTCACACCTGCCCTTTAAAGCCCTGCATCAAATAATTAATGAATGAATATATTTGTCAATACGAAATATATCCCAGGGCGGGTTTATACTGTTGGAATAATTAATCTACGTACGTACGTATCCCATTAAATTCAGAATATATACTTCATGGATCAAGCAAACAAAACAAGAGAGCTGATACTCCTCTTACCATCTCCAAAAAAAAAATACTCTACTTGTTATTTTGATGCTTGGCAAGAAAATAAATAAAAGAAAACTAATATTTTGTGATTTGCGTAATTAAAGATCTATCTATTGTAAATAAGTACTACCTTCCGTCTCATACAGGATGTAATTTCTTTGTCTAGATACATTCAAATTTAGACAAAAAAAAATGATATCCTTTTTGGGACGGAGGGGGTATAAAAATCAGACAAAGATCAGGGGTACTTACTCTAGGAGAAGGGATGCTCAGTGGCTCCGAACGGCGGCGGCGAACTCCTCCATCTTGATCTTGTACTCTCCGCCACCGTTTGGGCGCAGCAGCGACGAGACCAGGTCATCCTTCTTCTGCTCTATCACGCTCCTCGTCGCCGCATGCTGCCTAGATGAATCGGACACGGCCTGGGCTTGGGGTGAGACATACTTGAACGGGTTGTTGTCCTTGGTGGAGTTTATAAGACGGAGCATCTCGTCCATGTTCTCAATCTCCTTGTCGACGGGGCGTTCCTTCATCAGTGCCGCCGCCAGCTTCTTGTTCATAGACGTCTAAGTGACACACGAATTAACACGGCTACGATCAATACTTAGTTACTTACTACTAATTAAGTACAAATTAACTGGAGTAGATTAAAAGGAAATATAATTAAGCAACTTGTACAGGAGCCTCGATCCAAAAGAGGTATAGGTATAAAGATTTAACCTCGACGCTGGTTACGTAAGTTTTGGACGACAATGCCATGGCGCCCATGGGATGCTGCCCACGTTCGCCGACGTCGGCTGCTCGCCGGAGAAGGCCCGGAGCCCGACGGAGGAGCGTGCGGCCAGCACATCGGATCGCCGCCATTGAAGGAGACGAATCGATCGATCGATCTGAGTTGTTTCTAGTTGGCGAACGTCTTGTTCGAAAACAAAAAGTTTGGCAAACCTCTTAGCCCCGGTAGGTATATATATACATATACTGGAAGTGTCAATCGTGACGGTATGGTACTACGTACCTGCTTCTTCTTCTTGCCGGACAAGATCAGTACACAATGAGGGTTCACAACATAGTTCGAGTCGAATTAAATCTCAGTAGATCGATCGATCGATCGCAGGCGTTAATTGTGCTCCGTAACGTTGCCTACTTCCTGCTCCGTTACGACTAGGCTTCAAATCGAAAATGTCATCCCACACGGTCGTGTACGTCTCCGTCTTTTTCGACGCCATTGCATGCCCAACATCTACTTTTCATACACTGTAGGAGCCATTTCTTCATCAAAAACGTTTTTTTACTAAGAGTTTCATGTTTTTCTTAGTAGGGTTCCATTGACTGGTACAGACTACGGAGTGAGGGTAGTGTCCACACCAAGTGTTTAGTGGGGGTTCTAGTTTCTATAGTCAAGGTACACTTCAGAATTTGTTAGTGTCCACGCCGTGTCGACCAATTATTTTCATGGATCAAGCCGTGCTGAAACAAACATTCATGCCATGCTGACCAATTATTTTTCTGCCAAAAATAGATTGGTGATTCACGGTATATGAATCACCAATTATCCTTCTAGCAAGCTTCTAGCACGTTGTCGATGTTATCCTCCGTTGCCGATACAAGTGAAACAAACGTGAGAACAGATCCTACGACATAAACATCCTCAGCCAGCAACAGATAAGTCACTCAACATCCTTTGGCAGAAACGCTAGTAGCTCGCCGGTGTTTCCAGGCATAATCAACATCTTACAAATCACGCCCAACCTCACAAGGGCATTGTTATCCCGTAGAGTAGACACGTGTCATCATCAGGTCTAAACAAATATGCAAGGCAGCAAGAATGATGCAAGGAGTTCAAAAACCCCAAGGTTCAACAATTAGCAAAAACAGTTGCGCTCAACTCAACTGATCCATCGAACCGGAGGGCATAGTGCATTGCATACACTCCAGAATTGTAACTGTATTTTTTCAACCAATCGTCTCCGTCAATGACAGTCTGCATTTTTTAGAAAGGCTTAGAGATGCACCAAAATAGCACTAGTTTCAACAACAAATATAAGACATAAAGACGAAATGTTCCTACAGCAAAAGATGCAGTATGCTCGCGATGCTTCTTCAGCCGAAACAAAAACCATGCCAGTGGTGGGATAGAAAATCTCAGCTGTCTTCTTCGACACAGATGCTCGCAATGCTATCTCAACTGCACCGACCTCGCTTGGGGGCCTGCGTGTAGGTAGCTCTACCCCCTTGGCCGTACGTCTGATTCATGGGTTGGCCAGGAAAAAAATGTAGGAGCGGAAGTTTCAGTATGCAAAACCAACAGGGTGAACCGACATGAATAAATATCATTCATACACTTCACACATATCAATGAACCATATCAATTCAAGGATTCAATATTAACAAGTTTGTTTATTGTATGACCTGCCCCGTTGAAATTTCCAACTAGTAGCTAAAATCCACATTGTGAAAAACTCTCATGGATAGAATGTGTTCATGGATGTTCTGGGCTAAATATTCAGATATCGTCTCTTTATTGCGTTTTTCTTCTAACAAGTTGTTAGTACAGAACGCAATCTAACATAAAGGAAAAATCATTGTATCCAGCAAAAACGATTCCGTATTTTCAGGAAGATAAAACTCAAGATTGGTGGAGAAAGATTACAGTATGCAAATTCAACTGTGCGTGCCGGCATGAATAAATTATTCACATTCAATAATCACAACATTTTTATCCGGTCGGCTCTGCCTGATGAAATTTTCACACAAGAAACACAATGCACATTATGGGAACATTCAGTTTCCAAAATATTCATGGATGTTCCGGGCTAAAATTTCAGATATTAAACTTCAGAAACAGTTACATAACGGTTCCATTTTTTTACAGCAGGATTAGAACTAAATTTTTTGCTGCATTGGAAGAAAGCTGATCTGGTGTTTGATTGGATGCTAAATTTAGTTGGACCAAAACAACGAAATTCTAAAATCCTCTTTTTTACTAACCGCTTTGATGTAGACCGAATTTTCTTGTAGGGACGAACATATTGTTCGTCCGAATGTGGATGCGTGTTCTCAAAGTCATCCGTGGGAGGGAAATCCGGTGCAGCACCGCGGTCGACCGCGTCCTCCACATAAGAATCGTCATCTTCTTCCCCGGAATTAGATGAATCCGACAAACAGCTTGACCCGTATCTGGGAGTGGAGAGAAAAATATGGGTACATTAAGATGATAAGATCTGGATACGTCGACCACACTAAAACATATGCTGAGTTTTTACGGTGTTACCTGGAACTTGCCCCTTCATGTGAAGAATTCTCAGATCCAAACGTGCTACCGCCTTCACCCGAGTCGATTTCGCTCGTCCCTTCCATGGCAGGAAGGACGCTTGCGAGGAGCTCGGTGTAAGACTCCATCACGTCCATGGCGGGTAGGAGGACGGGGACGAACGAGGAACCTAGGAGAAGCTCGGTGGAGAAGACATCTTGAGAATGGTCTGCGCAGGTAGGAGCACGGCTCCGGTGAATGGAGAGAGGATACGGGTTGAGGAGAAAGCTTGTGAGGAGGCGGCGCGCGGCGGCGACGAGCGAGGCAGTGAGGTGAAAGCGGCGGCGGCGGCGCGCGATGGAGAGAGGTGAAAGCTGCGGCGGCCCCGAGCGAGTGACTGAGGTGAAAACGGCGTCGACGCCGAGCGAGAGAGTGAGCTGCGGCGGCGCAGAGCGAGAGAGTGAGCTGCGGTGGCGGCGAGGTAAGGAGTGAGGTCAAGGACTCTTTTCGAGCTAGGGCAGCATGCATGTTACAAAGGGGCGCGGCCTCCTAATGGGAGCCATTAACTCCAGGTACGTTTTAGCGATTCACTTGGGCAGTTCCTAGAGAATTAATTAGCTTACACAACGCCCGAGTCAGCAGACACCACCTTCCCGGATCTTAAACGATGGATGGCCAGGATAGGCCGGGTACCTACACGACGTTGTGGGAAAACCGCACTCGGCTTCAATATAAAGGAAGAAGAAAAAGCCGGTGCTGTGCTGTTGAATTGTCTTGTGTCAGACTGCTCCAGCATTTGTTTTCATTTTCTTTCTACCAACAATACATGCACTTGGTCTGGCGACTACGTTATCTAGGAAAAATCTCTCAAAAACAGATCAGGGAAGAAAATTGTAGTCTTAATTATCGTTTTTAGCACACTACGCACACACACTACGAGTATTGTTGCGGTATGGGCAACAATGTTGCCGAACTGATGTTTTTCAAAATATTTGTATAAATATCATTTTTCATTTACTAAGTGCCAAAAATGACTTTTTTGATGTGTGTAACAAACTAACAATTATGTGGGTTGAAAAATGGCACATATCGTGTCTGGTGTGTACAACAAATAACCACAAGAAAGATACGAAATACTTGAACCTTGGCGAAAACAACTGGCAGGTAAAACTTCTCAGAAATTGTCACATGCTTTAATAACGCCGCTAGAATAAACAGGAAATATTCAATACTTCAATAAATAAAACAAAAATAATTAAATTTTGTCTTCCGATGTGTAATGAAAAAAGGTTAAATATACTAAAGAAAAAACTTGAAATGTGAAAAATGTTAAATTTTAGGTTTGAAATTATTTTTATGGAAAAAATGTAGCATTACTCATTTAATATTAGGTTTCAAATAAATCTTTATTGGTCCTAGGATTTGCAAGCAACTCCAGTTACAAATATACTATTTGTGCTTCGGAATGTGAAATTGGTTCTCAAAAAAGAGGATAGAGAATATTAGTAATATAAAATTAAAGTGTAGACCTTTTAAGATGAAATAAAGCAAGCAAGAAACATAATAACATAAAAGTGTGCACTATTAATATTAAGGTCTGAACTTACTGCAAGTACACATGCCAAATAATATAGTTGCACATATATTATTTGTGCAATTTTGGCCTTCTTAATGTGCAATTCGTATTTGGAAAGTACTTTTCAAATACTTTTAGGCAACTGCGCACACACAAACTTATTATCTTTTCCCCCAAAAAAGAAAGACGAAACCCCTTCTCTCCATCAAAGAGATGCAAACAACCTTTTATTATTATTATTATTATTATTATTATTATTATTATTATTATTATTATTATTATTATTGCAACAAAACCTTACAAAGTAAATACACATTGTCGCTACTCTAACAATATTTTTTTCGTGAGCGCGCCAAAAGCGCAACATATTTTTGTATACAAGGGAGCAAAAAGAATTACAACAAACTAAGCCCTTGCGAACAATACTCGTAAGATCTGGATTATGGGAATGTCTAGC